>PVIC010004880.1:0-60359 GCA_004025085.1 Thryonomys swinderianus | reverse complement strand
CTTTTTTTTTTTTTTTTGAGACAGGGTCTTGCTTTGTAGTTCAGGCTGGCCTGAGCTCACCATGTAGCCCAGGCAAGCCTCGAACTCAGCAATCCTATTGTCTCTGCTTCCTGAGTGCTGGGATGACAGGCGTGAGCCACCACGCCCAGAACTGTGGTATGTGGTATTGATGGCTGGTGGGTGTGAGTCACCACACCCAGCATTATATGTGGTTACCGGGGATCGAACTCAGGACCCTGCACTTGCGAGGCAGGCGCTGGAACCACTGAGCTAAATCTCTGGCCCTTACCTTTTTTTTTTTTTTTTTTTTTTTAGACAGGGTCTCACTTTGTAGTTCAGGCTGGTGAATTCACAGCAATCCTGCCTCTGCCTCTGCCTCTGCCTCTTGAGTGCTAGGATTACAGGCGTGAGCCACCACACCGGGCACTGTGGTATGTGGTTACTGAGGATT
Organism: Thryonomys swinderianus; assembly: GCA_004025085.1. Classification (NCBI taxonomy): domain Eukaryota; kingdom Metazoa; phylum Chordata; class Mammalia; order Rodentia; family Thryonomyidae; genus Thryonomys; species Thryonomys swinderianus. The sequence goes on along the minus strand of PVIC010004880.1, from coordinate 59,908 downwards.
GAACTTGGGACCTTGCGCTTGCTAGACAGATGCTGGAACCACTGAGCTAAATCCCAGGCCCAAAGATTTTTTTTTTTTGGAAACAAGGTCTTGCTATATATATAGTTCAGGCTGGCCTTAAACTTGCTATATATCCCAGGCTTGCCTTGAGCTCAAAGTGATCCTCCTGTCTCGGACTCCCAAGTGCTGAGATTACAGATGTGTGCCACCACACGTGGCTTATTGAAGTTGTAGGTGATTTACAATTTTGGATGCAAAGGACATATTTACACGTATTTTCATGATTTTGAGCTTCTTCCCTGTGGGGCAGTTTACAAAGGATGAGCTAAATGAACTGCAGCATCAGCAGTACCGGGGTTTAGAGGCTCCTGCGGGTGTGACCGCTCCCTGGATGGCACAGGAGGCCTGAGCTGGGTGGGACCTTCCCGGAGAGCAGGAACTCGGAGGCGGGAGCTAGGCCAGAGCCCAGCCTGCTGCCTGGGGCAGTGCTGTGTCCCTCCTCTGCTGCCCTGGGAGAATGGGAGTGGGGGGCACGGGTGTCTGGGTCTGAGAAAGCCCGGCAGAGCCACCGACCGAGCGCAGCGCGCCGGCGTCCGGGAAGGGACAGAGCCCCGGGGTGTGGGGCTGCAGCCCCCGGCAGGTGGGGGAGGAGACCCCGGGGGGGCTCAGGAGCTGGGGAACGAACGTGGACGGAGCTGACGCTGCCCCTGTGCCCGCGGCCCTCGCTCCCGGAACTCTCACTCGGCGTCCAGGAGGCGCGGGCGCCCCCACGCCTCCATTTTCTTCCTTATCCCCAAGTTTTCCTTGCACTAAGGCGGGTCACGTGACTAACCGACTGGAGGGTGGAGTGCCCTTCACCTTTTCTCTGCTGCCTGGAATATGCGTGATGCCGGGAGTTTGAGCGGCCATCTTAGACTATGTGGTGAGACCAGGTGCTGAAGCAACAGATTAAAGGAATTCTAAACTGGGCTTGGTGGTGCACACCCACAGTCTCAGCTCCTTAGGGGGCTTGGGGGAAGGTTGCAAGTTCGAGTATATTTGGGAAATTTAGCAGTTTAGTGAAAACTTGTCTCAAAATTAAAAAGGGGGGGCTAGGGTTGTGACCCACTGCTCCCTGGGCGTGGTCTCCGGTGACGCGCTACACCAAGGCCACCGGGTCCGTGGCGCCAGCTCCGGGTTCTGCCAGGTGAGGAGCACGCGCTCCCTCCCGTTTGGGCTCATCCGGCTGCGCAGAGCTGCGTGCGAGCTCCGGGCTGCCGCACGCTCGTTCCCTGCCAGCCTTCGCCACCTCGCACCCGCGCATGGCCACTCTGACCCGCGCGGCGGGTGCCCGGGCCGTGCCCTTTGATGTTTGTGTCCTGCATGGTCTGGGCCCTTATTCTCCAGCTGAGAAACCCTTCATCGCTCTCAGTGACCAGCGACGCCGCCCGGTGACCTTCTCACCGCAGGGCCGGCCCCGTGCACCCGGCATACTTGTCGCCTGCCACAGACCCGCGGTGGCCACACCCTTGGGCCCCTGTCCGCCTCTCAGGCGGCCCGCGCTGTCTCAGCCTCCCCCGCAGTAGCTGCCCTGAATGGGCTGCCGGCCTGGTGCTCGGATGCCTTCACTGTCCCAGGATCCCTTCTCCCTGGGTCGCACTGAGCTGGGGCCACACGAGGCAGTTTTTCCTCCCCTCTCATATATTCAAGAGAGGTTTGGGGGCCAGGGCTGGGTCTCTGTGGAGAGCCGCTGCCCCCCACCTCATCTAGCCTAGAACAGCATCACCCCAGCTTATAGCACATCCCTGCCCACCTGGCCTTCTGCAGAGGGAGCTGTGGTGGCCTCTGGCTCCTCCCCAGGACACCTGGGTGCGGCAAGGGCGGGAGGCCAGGCCCCACACGGAAGCAGGCGGCACGCTTGCACCTGGCAGCCACTCTCGGGCAGGCGCGGATCCGCCGCAGCTGCACCAGCCTCAGCGGGTTTCTTGGATCGCAGGCAGTGTCTGCCTCGGACCATGCAGGTGAGCCGCCTGTGCTGCCCTGCTCTCCCGGCAGCCCTGGGGGGGGGGGGTGAGGGTCTTGGGCGGGGCCTAGGAGGCCGGCCCTCCCACTCCCGGGGCGCTGGAGCCCCAGTGCTGGGCTTTGGGGCACCTGCGTGAGCCTTCCAGTTACCCGGGACCTAACGTGCTGTCCCCGCTGTGTCCGGGGGACTGTGGGCTGCGGTACTGCTCCCAAGTGTCCAGCCAGGCTCTGGAGGCTGGGGAAACAGGAGACGTCCGGGAAGACAGACTCTCCTCCCTGCCAGGGGAGAGCTGCCTGGGTGCGAGCCAGCACCTGGCATCCCAGGGGCGAGGCCTAGAGAGGAGAAGTGTGAGCCACCTTCCCCTCGGGCCCCAGCCTCTGGGTGTGGGTTGAGCCTGGCCGCTCCCTCCGTCTCTGCCCGTGTCCAGCTCTGCTTGGCCTGGGCCTAAGGTTCCCCGTCAGCCCTGCCAGCCAGGGGCGCAAGGAGAGGCTGGCTGAACGAGCGTTCGGTCCCCGGAGACTCAGAGGACTGGTGTTTCCTGCCAGCGTCCTCCAGGGCTCCCCATCTCTTCTGCCGAAGTCCAGGCTCTCTGAGAGCAGCTGTCCCTGGTCTGGCTTCTGCTCACCCGGCTCCCTTCTTACCCCTTATGCTTCTGCAAAGCCGAAGTGCTAAGGACTGAGTCACCAGAAGTAGTAACTTCTAGCCGGGCCTGGTGGCTCATGCCTGTCATCCCAGCACTCAGGAGACAGAGGCAGGAGGACTGCTGAGTTTGAGGCTTGCCTGGGCTCCACAGTGAGCTCAGGGCCAGCCTGAACTATAGAATAAGACCCTGTCTCAAAAAACTAAAAACTAAAAACAAGAAGAAGGAGAAGGAGGAGGAGGAGGAGAAGGAGGAGAAGGACAAGAAGGAGAAGGAGAAGAAAGGAGAAGAAGCAGCTACCAATTCTCGAATTTGCTAAGGGCCGAGTCCCGGAACATGCTGAAGAGAGTCCCGAGCGCCAGCGGCACTCTGGTTCCCGAGCAGCCCGCACACCCCTCTCTCCCAGGAATGCTGTCTCTACTTCTTGCCTCCTGGCAGCTTCTGGCCCCGCCAAGCCGAGCCCCGGACCATCGTCCTTCCCGTAGCCTCCCGCCTTCTAGCCCTGCTGTCCACTCACTCACGAGGCACGGGCCAAGCTGCCTCGTGGGCAGATGCAGGAAGACCACCTGGTGGGCGCGGACGGGACGCTGACGGGAGGCAGGACACGGAGCGTGTGGGCAGAGGCCTGGCCGGGGTGCCCAGCAGGGAGGGTGCTCACGCACCAGGGTGGGCACAGGGCTCCCTCGCGGATGAGGGCACAGCAAGGTGCTCCTGGCCGGCCGTGGTCCCAGGACGCGTGGCCTCAGGCCGGGCGACGAGGCCGCGTGTGTGTGCCGTGCGGCCTGCTGGCGGGTCAGTGCACAGGGTGTCAGGTCCACACGGTTGGCCGCTCTGCCCTCCCCGACCTGGAGGCTGGCCGGCTGCAGTGGTGGCAAGACAAGCGGTGCTGAGGCTCCGTGACGGGACCGGCTGGGAGCTCGGCCTCCCAGTTCCCGAGGTGCGTCCCCGGGACTCAGCCCCAGCACAACGGGGGCACCTGGAGCCTGGGCTGTGGAGTCTGGGCTTGGAGGTTCGCTGCAGGGACCCCTGAGCTGGGTGTGTGGCCTCATCCTCCCTCGTCCTGACTGTGCATGTTTTCGGTGACTGTGGAGGAGGAGTGATGTCACCCCATTCTACAGAGGAGAAAACTAAGGCTCAAGAGAGGGTTGGGGACATCAGTGCAGTGTGCAGAAGACAAGGCCAGGGTAGACACTCGGGCCTGGCCCTGTGCCTCCTTTCTGAAGCTGACCAGGGACAGCCTGTTACAGTGGCCTTGGGTTATCCCCATCCCAGGCTCCTCCTTGGCCTGCTCCACAAACCCCTAGATGGAATAAAAGAGAGAAAAGAAAAGACACCTACTGTTTAATTTAAATTCAAATGTGACTGGGTGGCCTATGTATTACTGGCAGCCAGGAGGCCGACTGGCTGGAGCAGCCGGTTGAGGGAGGCTCTCTGGAGGAGGCGGCAGGAATGTGGTCGAGAAGGGCGGGAAGTGCAGGTGGGGAGAGCGAGGTCCAGCGAGAGGAGGTCCTGGCTGTGGGGTGCCCTGGGCCGCGCGGGCTAAGGACGGGCCCGCCGTGGGGCTGGGAGAGCAGCTCCGCTCCGGGTGCAGGCGCCACAGTGAGGAGTGAGAGGGTGCCCGGAGCGGCCTGTCTCTTCTGGCACTGGTGCCAACGCCGCCCCGAAGCTGTGAGCTGGGACCCGGGCTGGGCCCTCACCTACATGGGGGCCGATGGGCTCTGTCTCCGCGGTCAGTACCGCCGCCCACAGCCCGAGTCTTCCCGGGCCTCCCTGCCTGCGAAGCCACCCCCCACCAGCACTGTGTCTGGAAGAAGCTGCCTGGTGACCCCTCCTGCCTGGCCCGCCCTGAGGGACACCCAGCACCCACCGGGACTGTAGAGCCCTGCCCTGATTGCTCTGTCATGTTGTAGCTTTAGCCCATCCACATGTATTTCTGAAAAGCGAAACTTTATTAACTGCTTTTCACAATGTCAAATGTGTACTATGCAGGGAGTAAGCATCTGAGTCTTGCTTTTTTTTTTTTTTTTTTTTTTGAGACAGAGTCTCGCTTTATAGTTCAGGCTGGCCCTGAATTTACTGTGCAGCTCAGGCAAGCTTCGAACTCACAGATATCTGCCTGCTTCTGCCTCCCAAGTGCTGGGATGACAGGCATGAGCCACCAAGGCCGGCTTTGTGGTGTGTGGTACTGATTGGCATGAATCACCATGCCTGGTATTGTTGTATGTGGTTAATGGGTCCTGAACTCAGGACATTGTGCTTGCAAGGCAGGTGCGGAACCACTGAACCAAATCTTTGGACCTGAGTCTTGCTTTTTAAAAAAATTATCTGAGATGGTTTCAGCTTTGGCAGAGTCAGGAAGATGGTATGGCACCTCCTGTGGCTCCGTCTCATGAGAATACTTACGCTGCCCAGATGATCCCAGTCACCGTTACCCCTGTCTGTGTCCTTTCCCCACCCTGTGAGGGTTTCTCTCTCTCCCTCCTCATGATCTGACTCTGAGTCTGGGTGTCCTGACGTGTCCCCTGGCTTTCCTGACGTCTGAGAAAGAGAACTAGGGAGGGTGTGTGAGTGTCCCGTCTGCGCGTCGTATGCGGCAGCCTGATGTGCCGACGCTGCAGGCAACCTTCACGCTTCGCCTGCCAGACCTGGTCCAGGTGTCTGCCGGGCCCTCTGTGAAGTGATGCCGTCTCCTGACACGTTCTTCTCTTGCCACAAGTCCAGCTCACAAAAGAGATCTGGGTGGATCTGAGATTCGTTCATAATTCACAGCAGCCACCTGAAGCCAGGCTGCCAGCTGGGTCCTTGGGGCAGGGACAAGCCCCAGGCCTCTTCTGTCCTCACTGGGCTGACTCTTTCTGAGCTCAGCACATCTTGGAGTCTCAGCCCCTCAGTGGCTCTGGGGTTTCCACAGTGTTGACGTGAATGGCTGTGCACTTGTCTGCTCTGCTGAGTGGAGTCTAGGAGCCTAACTGCACAGTGCAAAGTGTCCCAGAGTCTGTTTCTCTGTGTGCACCATCAGCAGTGCAAGAGTGCAGGGTCTGGGCTGGAGAATTATCTCAGTGGTTCCGGTGCCTGCCTTGCAAACGCGAGGTCCCTGGTTCAGTCCAGGGTAACCACATACAATAATACAGGGCGTGGTGACTCACGCCCACCAGCAATCAGCACCTCATCCACAGTGCCGGGCCTGGTGGCTCACACCTGTCATCCCAGCACTCGGGAGGCAGAAGCAGGAGGATTGCTGAGTTCCAGGCTTGTCTGGGCTACATAGTGAGCTCAGAGCCAGCCTGAACTATGAAAGTGAGACCTTGTGTCAAAAAAAAAAAAAAAAAAAAAGTGCAGGATCTGACCTGGACCTTCCCGATACCCCAAGGTCCCAGTCTCTTCACCCACTCACTGCTCCCAGCCCCTGCTGTGACACTGGTCTGCACCTCTGCTCGCTGTGGAAAGGGGCTGTCTGTCCTCACAGCCAGCTCCGTCCGTGGGCTTCTACGTGTACTGCTTGGTTATGAGTGGCCACTGTTACCTTCTGGCCCACCGCCCACTCGTGGCCGTTCTCGGCCTTGCCACCGCCTGGACTAACCCATGTACTGACTTGCTCCTGGCTGTCATCCCAGCGTCGGGGGTTCCCTACCCCTCTGGGGTCCTAGAACCTACCCAGAGGCTACAGAAAAGCCAGCCAAGGCCCCACTTGCCCTCCCGTCTCTACCCCTTTCCCTCTCAGGGTGAAGAGAGCTTCCAGGTCCTGGTGGGGGCAGAAGCGGACAGCTTCCCGCTGATGGAGATGGGCACTTGTGAGGTAGGTCTGCTTGGCCTTCCCGTGGCTGGTCGGCCGCCTCTCCTCGGCCGCCTCTCCTCCGCTCTGCGTCTCACACCTGCTCCTCCCGGCCCCTCCCTGGCCTCATCCCCAAACCCCTGCCTGGGTCCCAGCCTCGTCCCAAAGGCCCCTCCCCACAGCCTAGCCTTTCTCCCCGCTCCCTCCTCCTGGCCCCTGTCTGGCTTTGTCCCGCGTGCCCCCACCAGGTGGAGCCTGGGGAGCAGTGGGACTTCATCCTTGTGGCCAAGCACCACAGAGAGATGAGATTTAGACAGGTGGAGCGGCAGAAGCAGTTCCTGGAGGAGCTCAGGAGCAAAGGCTTCCGTGTCAAGGTGGGTGGCGGCCAGCAGGGGGCAGAGCTAGGCAGGGTGCGGGTGAAGGTGGCTCCTGGTGGAAGCCGGTCATATGTGGCCTGCCTCCAGGAAAGAGAAGACAAGAAACATGTGTTCTTTGGGATCCGAGCTGACAACAGGATCTTTGACTTGTACTGCACCCTCCTCATGAAGTCGGAGGGCTCTGCCCCCAGAGTGGAGCAGACCAGGCCGACTACTGTCCCACCCACCACAAGGTGAGAGGCTGAGCCAACTAGCACCTCGTGTAAACAAGGTTCTGTGCCCCCGTCCGAGTCCTCTCTGCTTGGAGGATTCCGTGTTCTCTGGGGACACAGGACCCACGCCAGCTGGAAAAGGTGGGCGGGCCCGGAGAGCCCCCGACCCCACAGTCCCTCCTGGACTCTGAGGCCGTCACCTCTCAGACCCTCCCCTCCAGCTAAATAGACGTCCCCTCCTGCACGTCAGCGCCCAGACAGCCAGCACAGGGCTCGCTGGGCCCCTGCTTTGCCCAGCACGTTCCCTCCCTCCTTTCCTTCGTCCACGCAGCCCTGGCCAGGTCCTCAGAGGTCACCCGGGCCTGTTCGTGGCACACTGGCGCGGGACGCGTGCCGCTCCGAGCCTGACTCTCCACGGGCGGCTGGCTCTTGAGGGGGCACGGAGAGTGTGCTGGGGACATGTGCGGGGCTGGCCAGGGGCACAGCTGGAGGGGTGTCCACCAGGCCCAAGGAAGGGCTGTGCCCGGGGTGCAGGGAGGAGGACCCAGGCCGGAGGTCGTGCTGGGGTCGGGCAGGCCAGGGCAGGACGCGGAGGGGGACGGCTCCAGCTGACTTGGCCCACTGAGTGAGATAGGGCCGTCCTGGCCTGCTCTCGCTTTCAGAATCCGAATCGTGAACTTTGTCCTGGACAGCAAGACGGCAGCCGGCGGTAAGAGCAGAGGGGCGGGTGCCGGAGGGTGCTGGCTGCACCCCCCTCGCCTTGCACCGCCCTCTGACGTGAACTCCCCTGACCCCAGACACCTTCGAGGGCCTGAGGAGGGACGGGGTCTTTGAGGCCAAGTTCCCCCTGCACAGGGTGAGTGGCGGGCGAGCTGGGGGGTGGGGGCCGGCCCGGGCAGGGAGCCCTCACCGTCTGACCTGCCCAGAGGGAGGAGGACCTGAAGAAGTGGGCGCAGTGGAGAAACATTTTCCAGCAGCAGCCAATTGACGCTATCAGGTAGCAGTGCCAACAGACGATCTGTGCCCGCAGGAGACACACCCGTGGTCTCATGAGCACACCTGCCCCTCCCACACCTGTCCACCCGTGGGCACAACTGTGTTCTCATAGGTGCCCTGTCTGTGCTTTGACCTGTCCCTCCCACTGGCACACCTGTGTCCCCTGGGTGCACGTGTGCCCACAGAGACCTGTCCGTCCTACGCATTCAGACGCGTGGCTGTTGGCCCTGCGCACTTGCCCTCTCTGCGCGAGGCCGGCCCGGCCCCCCCGCAGCTGCCCTCAGGACGTGGCTCTGACAGGCCAGCTCGTCCCTAGGGACTACTTTGGTGAGAAGGTGGCACTGTACTTCGCCTGGCTCGGCTGGTACACCTACATGCTGGTGCCCGCTGCTGTGGTGGGCCTCATCGTCTTTCTGAGCGGGTTTGCCTTGTTCAACTCCAGCCAGATCAGGTGGGCTGGGGGCCGGGCCCAGGGCAGAGCCAGGTTCGGGTTTCTGGGAGAGCTGGCGCCATCCTGTCCCTGCCCCCAGCAAGGAGATCTGTGAGGCTCACGACATCTTTATGTGTCCGACTGGCGACAGTAACAGCTACCAACCGCTCTCGGTCACCTGCACGTTTGCGAAGGTCTGCGTGAGGGTCCCCGGGGCCGCACAGGGGCCGCCTGGCTCACACCGGAAGTGGGCCCTCCCTGGCCTGGAGGGTGCGGGTGGGGGCCGGCCTGAAGCCCCCCACAACTCTCTCTAGATCACCCACCTTTTCGACAATGAGGGCACTGTGCTGTTTGCCATCTTCATGGCTCTGTGGGGTGAGTGGCTGCAGGCTCCCCGGAGAACTGGGGTGCTCAGCCCAAGCTCCAGGCCTCGGTCCCCACCGTGACGCCTTCCGTACCCACTGCAGCCACTGTGTTCCTGGAGTTCTGGAAGCGGCAGAGAGCCAGCGTGGTCCTGCACTGGGACCTGTACGGGTGGGATGAGGACCAGGTGAGGCAGGGTCCGCGGCCAGCGCTGTCGGCTCTCAGGTCCTGGTTCTGAGGGGCACATGCTCACGTCTGAGGCGTGTCTGCTGACCTCTCCAGGAAGAAATGGCACTTGAACTCATTAACTGCCCCAACTACAAGCTCCGGCCACACCAGCACTCCTACCTGCGCAGCACGATCATCCTGGTCCTGTCTCTGCTCATGGTACACTGCGGCTCATGGGGGCTGGGTGCCCATCTGCGCTGCCCTCTGTGCCCGCCCACCAGCCTGCCCTCTGCAGATCTGCCTCATGATTGGCATGGCGCATGTGCTGGTGGTCTACCGCGTGCTGGCTGCTGCCCTCTTCAGCAACTTGGCCTGGCCCTTCTTGGAGAACCAGGTGACCACAGCCGTGGTGGTGACCGGGGCCCTGGTGCACTACCTGACCATCGTCATCATGACCAAGGTGAGGGTGGGGACGGGGGCAGTGGGGGTCTTTGTGGCACAGATGAGCCCACTCGGTGCCCTCTGCCCGCAGGTCAACAAGTATGTGGCCCTGAAGCTCTGTGACTTCGGTGAGGACGGCCCCGTGCTTTCTGGGCTTGAGAGGGCTCATGCTGGGATCCATGGGGCCGCCATCAGAGACAGGCTGGCTCCGGCCATGTCTGGGCCACAGGGACTGCGGCTGCCCAGGGAGGGCTGGGCCGAGTGACGGTGGCGCGTCTCGTTGCAGAGAAGCCCAGAACCTTCTCCGAGAAGGAGAGCAAGTACACCGTCAAGTTCTTCACGCTGCAGTTCTTCGCCCACTTCTCCTCTCTCATCTACATCGCCTTCATCCTGGGCAGGTGTGCCACTCTGCCCGCTGCCTCCGCCTCCTGTTCTTCTGTCCCAGGGCCTGTTCTCTCACCTGTAAGGTAGCCCATGCTCACGCGCAGAGCATGGTCCCCAAAGGCGACCCCTGGCGGCCTAGCGAGTCTCCGGCACCCTCCGGGTCACAGACAGCCGCCCACCATAGGCATCGAGCTGCAAGTATTGACGCTGCTTTTACCCAGAGCCTCCAGGGACATTCGCGTTGGAAGTGCTCGCTCCGTCTCCAAGTTAGAAGTGCCAGGCTAAGTCCCTGTTCCCCCGAGGGACCCTGAGACAGCGTGCAGTAGCGCCAGGCGACGCGTCGTGTGCTGGCTGTTGGAGGGCGCTCCCTGCAGGGAAGGCGACGCGGGCACGGGCTTCCGGGATCAGCTGCTCTTGTCCCGGGGCCCTTTATCCTTCCTGCCTCAAGGGCCCTGCGCTTCCTGTAGGGGCGGCCTCTTGCTTCCAGGCTTCCATGTTCGTCAGTAGGGTTCACGCTTCCTCCGTGTGGGTCCTCCAGGGCCCGCATGGATCTCATCCCACTCATTTCACAATGCCCGTGGCGTCTGTGTCTGGAGTTTTCTCAGGCGTCACCCCCAGGGCTTTGGCTGCACACTCAGGGGCCAGCTCTGCTTGGCACCAGCTTTGTAGCCCTCTGAGTGCCTGTCAGAGGATTCATACATTCAGCCTTTCACTTGATTTACTTTGATTTTCCAGTTATCTAATGTATTTTCTAAAACAGTAACCACTTTTTTTTTTCTTTTGAGATAGGGTCTCACTTTGTAGTTCAGGCTGGTCCTGAGTTCACTATGTAGCCCAGGCAAGCCTCAAAGTCACAGCAATCCTCCTGCCTCTGCCTCTCGAATGCTGGGATTACAGGCATGCGCCACCATGCCCGGCACTGTGCTGTGTGGTTACCAGGGATCAAACTCAAACTCTGGACCTTGTACTTGCAAGGCAGAAGCCAAGACCACTGAGCTGAATCCCCAGCCCAGTGACATTTTTCTTTGCAAATTTATGTTAGTTATATCTTATATTTCACTTGCCTATTTGCCAGTAATTCTATCACCATGTTAAATGACTGTTATCATGAAGCTGGGCGTGGTGGCACATGTTTGTAATTACAGGACTCTGGAAGGCTGAGGTAGCTGAGGGTCACAAGTTTGAATCAACCCAGGAGACTTAGTTACTTAGCAAGACCATGTCTCAAAGGATTTTAAAAAGAAAGAAAGAAAGGAGGGAAGGAAGGAAGGAGGGAAGGAAGGGCTGGAGATATAGCTCAGTGCATAGGCACTGGGTCCTCTCTCTGGCACTGTGCTCCCACTATGATGACTACACTGGGGACCCTTCTAGCATTTCACCGTTGAACATGTGCCTCTGTTTAAGATAGTTTATAGGTATGTGAGTATGTGTATTTTTATATGCACTGTATGAACATATTTGTCGTACTGGGGAGTGAACCCGGAGCCTCGTGTGCGGGACAAGTGCTCACCACTGAAGCAACAACTCCAGCCCTTGTATTTTTGACACAAAGTCTTGATAAGTCACTCAGGCTCTCTTTCAACTTCTGATCCTCCTGCCTCAAAGTAGCTGGAATCACAGGCGTGTGCCACCACATCCGGCTCAGGTAGCCTGGGTTTTCTGTCACGGAGCTGTCTGTGCATGGGGAGGAGCTGAGGCCGGCCCCGGGCGACTCTGTGCAGAGTGTCTGAGCCCAGGAGCAGCTTGTGTGGAGGCTGAGCTGGCCACACAGGTGTGGCCTCTGGAGCGATGCATCGGGTGTGGGCTGCTGCCTGCTCTGCCCTGATTCTTTCCCGTGCCCCATCTCCCGGGTGGTGCAACCCCACCCGCAGGGCAAGACACTGGCCCCACCCCCTTCAGGCCTCAGTCTCCCCCCTAGGATCAACGGTCACCCGGGGAAGTCCACGCGCCTGGCTGGCCTGTGGAAGCTGGAGGAGGTGAGTGCGTCTGTCTCGAGGCTCGCCGCCTCGTCTCCAAGCGTCCCCGACCTCCTCGCTGACGCTCCCTGGCCCCACAGTGCCACCTCAGCGGCTGCATGATGGACCTGTTTGTCCAGATGGCCATCATTATGGGCCTGAAGCAAACACTCAGCAACTGCATGGAGTACCTGTGCCCGTGAGCCTCCACGCCCACCCGCACCCCTCTGTCCCTCACCCTTCCGCCCGTGCCCACCGCCCTCCCTGCGCACAGGTGGCTGGCCTACAAGTGGCGCACGCTGCGCAGCTCCTGGGACAGCAGCCCCGAGCTCCGGGACTGGCAGCGCAACCACCGCCTGAACCCAGTCACCACCTTCACCCTGTTTGAAGAGTTCATGGAGATGAGTGCGTAGGGGGGGCGGGCGGGGCAGGGGGCCCTCGGAGCCCAGCGTGACAAACTCGTCCGCCACAGTGATTCAGTATGGCTTCACCACCATCTTCGTCGCTGCCTTCCCCCTGGCACCGCTGCTCGCTCTCTTCAGCAACGTGGTAGAAATCCGCCTGGATGCCATCAAGATGGTGCAGCTGCAGCGGCGGCTGGTACCTCGAAAGGCCAAGGACATCGGTCAGGACCCGACCAGAAGGGCCCAGGGGCCTGGGAGGGGCACTGGCAGGAGTCCCCTCTCCCCCCCAGACATGCCCAGCCCAGTTTAGCCTGGGGGGGTACCCCTTGCAAGGTCCTAGTGAGAGCCACCAAGATCTAGTGCACAGCCTGAGGGTGGCCAGGCAGACGAGCTGGACTCGGAGGCCATGAGAGTCCTGTGGCCGGGAGAAGGAACGGAGAACAGGAGTCTCAGGCACCCAGACTGGAATCTTGGCATGGTTGGGTGGGCAAAAAAAAGGGGCTCAATGTGGGGAGAGGAGAGGGCTTGGGAGGAGCTAGACCTTGGACCCAGGGGTCTCGTCCTGGGTGGGAACAGGGGAGCAGCCTGCTGGCGGCCCTCAGGATCCAGGAAGGTGGAGGCCAGGGACTGAGCGCCCGCCCTGTCCATGTCAGGGAAAGCGGCGACTCCTGCCATGCCTGTCTTGGCTGGGGGTTCCCCGGGCAGACCTGACCTCCCCTGGGTGCAGCAGAGTACTGTGGGGCGAGACGAGCCAGCCCTGGCCAGCCTTGGGGTTGCTCGTGGCTGAGGTACTGAGGCCGCACCCTGCCCTCCGCTGCCGTGCCCAGGGACGTGGCTGCAGGTCCTGGAGACCATCGGCGTGCTGGCGGTCATCGCCAATGGAATGGTCATCGCCTTCACTTCTGAGTTCATCCCACGCGTGATCTACAAGTACCGCTACAGCACATGCCGAAAGGAGCCCCACGTCGAGTAAGTCCCCCCAAACTGCCCACCACAGCTATGCTGGGACCAGACCCTTCTCTCCACCGAGAGCAGCTGGGTGCTGCTGGGGCTGCCTGGGGGCGCTTCCGGCCCTGCCCTTCTGACCTGCAGATGCTGGCTGGGGCCCCAGATAGTCACATGGACTCCGCCGGAGACTGAGGCTCAGCCAAAACAGCTCCCCTCCCAAGAAGGATGCTTTGTGTATATTCTGCTCCCGGAGTCTGGGAGTTGGGCAGAGCAGATCCACACCCAGCCCCTCGGGCTCCGCAGGGGCACTGCCTTACAGCCCGGGAGCTTGCCTCTCAGCCGCGCAGCCAGCAGGACCCTGAGGCACCACGACCCCCCCTGCCCCCCAGTGGCCATGTGCAGGGAGCTCGAGGCTGGGGGGCTGCGCTCCATGCTCCATCCCGAGCTCCCCAGGAGCGACACTTCGGCTCTGCATGCTCGGGGTGAAGGCGCCGTGGCCCACACTGCTCTTCCCTCCCCAGCTGCCTCGCCGGCTACGTCAACCACAGCCTCTCTGTCTTCTACACGAAGCACTTCCAGGATCCCAAGAAGATTCAGGGCTCAGAAAACATGACTGTGTGCAGGTTCGGAACCCTCGCACCCCACGCAGGCCCTCCGGGCTCCAGACCTCTGACCTTAGGGCTCTCCTGTCCTAGGTACCGAGATTACCGCGGCGAGGGTCCTGACTACAACCTTACTAAGGAGTTCTGGTTCCTCCTGACCATCCGGCTGGCCTTTGTCATCCTCTTTGAGGTGGGCAGAGCTGGAGGGGAGGGTCTCGGGCAGCTCTCTTCAGTCTCTCCCTGGCCCTGGACGCCACAGGCCCGCGCTCAGCTGACCTCGCTGGGCCTCTCCCCAGCATGTTGCCTTGTGCATCAAGCTCACTGCCGCGTGGTTCGTGCCCGATGTCCCCCAGTCAGTGAAAAACAAGATCCTGGAGGAGAAGTACAGCATGCTTCGGGAGAAGCTATGGTAGGGAAAAGGGGGCGCTGGTCTGGGGCAGGCCTGGGCCTGGCGAAGCCCCGACCCACTGACCCAACCCTACTTCCAGGTCCAGCTCCAAGAGCACAGATGTGTAGGTGGCCAGCAGACAGAGAGGCACTGGCCACCAGGAGCCACCACTGCCCGCATATCCAGTCCTGTTTGTGGCTGTGTGTGCATGGCGGGGCCGGGGTGGGGCTCTAAGGAAGCCCATGTTTATGTCGGGTCCTTGGATGTGAGTGGTACTAGGGTTCATGTACATGCAGGTGTAGACGGGGGTGTCCTGGGAGGTCCTTGTCTATTGTGGGGGTCCCAAGAGTTCTATGTGTGTGTAGGAGCAGCACACATGTGCCTGTGAGGCCTGTGCCACCTTTCTTAGGGCTCAGGCACGGTACACCACAGCCCTGAATTTACTTTTGGGTGAACCTGGCACTCACAGATCTGGGTGCAAATCCCAGGGAGCGAAGCCGGCCTGTTTCCTGGGCCTCGCCACCTTCTCTGCCCCAGGCCTGTCCCCGTCCACTCTCACTGGTGCCACCCGCTGCAAGTGGAGTGTCCCGGCTCTCTCTCTGGAAGGGCTTGGGTGCCCTGACCGAGCAGGACTTTCTGTGATAAAATTAAACTTACTGTGTTGGTCTCTGAGCCTCAGTGTGGTACATCTCCCGGGTGTGGTGTCTGCCCGGACTAGAAGGAAATCAGCCCCCGAGGGTCTGGAAGGCGGCGCTTAAGCTGCGGTTATTGGTGACAGGCGTCAGACCAGGGTTTCAGAGGAAGGGAAGGGCCGGGAGGGGCTGAAAAGACGCCGGAGGGTAGCGGGGCTGCGCGGCCCCAGGCTCTCCGCTTCCTGGCGGGCTGCTCCAGCCGGTTTGGCCCCTTCCTCGGGCTCTCCGGGCTGAGTCCTCAGGGCCAGCCTCAGGCGCCCAGCGGGACACTGGGTCCGCCCAGGCCCTGGCGCAGGGCGGGGCTGCACCTGCTGCTGCGCACCTGGGTCAGGTGGGTGGCTCCGCCCCGGGGCGTCCGGGCTGGCAGCAGGTGAGGCGCTGTGGCGACCCCGACCCAGCAAGGTGAGCGGAGGTCGTGACTCCCGGAACCGCTGCAGGCCTAGCGCGGTGCCCCGTGGACTGTTTCGGCGCGGCGGGCGCGGCCCCGCAGGAAGTGGCAAGGCCCGGAGGCTCCTGCGTGCCCGGAAGCCCGAGCGCTGCGCGCCTACGCCGCGGCCGAGTTGGGGGCCTGTCTTTCCGCGCTCGAGTTGGTCGCTGGGTCCTTGGGACCTGTTCCTGGGCACGGAGAAGGGCGCGGGGCGGGGCACGCGGGACCCCACCTGCGCCCCTCACGCCCACTGGCTTTCCGAGGCGCCAGGAGAGGCCCGCGAGGCTGGGCTCGGGTCTCGCGGAGCTTCCGCCCCCGCCGCCGGGCTGTGAGCAACCTCGGGAAGACAGAGCGCGCTCTCGGCACGGTCCAGAAGCCTGCGGTGCTGGGTCCTAAGCACCTCCTTTCCTTAGGGACCCCCGGCTAGCCATCCAGATGGGTCGGGGCGCTTGGGCTTGACTGGGGGCCCGGGGCGCCACGTAGGCGCTGGGCCGGGGTGGCCCCGAGAACACCCTAGGAACCGCAGAGTGGTGCCTGGCACGGCGACCGGAGCGGTGGGCAGAGCCTCGGAGGGCTTGTGGTGCTTTAGGAGGGCTGCTGGGGCCGCTGTGCTGGCGGATTTGGATTTTTATGTGTACCCCACAGGTCTGGCCTGGGTGGACGGTGCTGGCGGACAGACATTAGCAGAGGGAGGGCAGCACAGGTGTCCAGTCACTGCTGTGGCGGCCAGCGCTGAGGGACGTGACGCAGAGTGGGTGTGCCAGGCGTGAGCTGTGCCGGGCTGTGCCGGAGGCTGGAAGGCTGGCGGTGGTGGGCTTCCTCTTCAGGCTGGCCTGGGCGCCTCCGTTTCCTGACCAGCTCCGTGAGGAGCTGATGACCAGGTCTGTGCTTGCAAGGGCCGAAATGCATCTTCAAGTTAAGTACCGGCTCAAGCCAGCACCGAGGAAACTGAGGTGGGAGTGGGGTTCCAGGCGGCGCCCTCAGCTCTGCCGCCCTGAGCCCAAGACGCACCTGCTCTCAAGGGTCTGAGCTCCGGGGAACTGGGGGTAAAGCTGGGCTGGGCCGTGTTGCCGAAGGAGGCAGAAAACCTGTCCCGTTTCCAGGGTACTCCCTGGCGGGCCCAGCTAGGAGCAGGGAGCCGGAGGGGAGGCTCCGGATTCGGCCCCTGCCCGCCGGGGTACGGATAGGGCCGAGGGCTGGAGGAAACCTCGTCTGCGTCTAGTCAGCGGACCCCAAAGCCAAGTCGGCCTGGGTGGGGAGTCTGCGGTGATCATGATGTCAGCTGCCCTCTGCTGTGCACAGAGCCGGCCCTGTGGGCTCCTGCTTTTGTCTCCTCACTTGGAGGGGCCTGTTCTGCCTGTGCAAGTGCTCACTCCTGTGGGGGCTGTTTCTTGCCAGAGAGCCCTGCCCTGGGCCCGTGGTTGGTGGGGAGTTTCTGAAGCCCCTTCACTCAGAAGGTCAGAGGTCAGAGTCCTGGGGCTGCTCACGTGGGGAGGAGCAACAGAGGACCCCTCCATTCCTGGCGGCACTGAGCGAGGCGTGGAAGGCAGGGCGTCTTGTCCAGCTGTTTGTGCGTGCGTGTGCTTCCGAATGCAAGTCTCCTTCCAGGATCCCTGCACATCGCCCCAGATCTCTGCCCTGAATCCCTGCCCACCCTGCACACGGGGAGGTGCAGGCCTTGGGGGCCGAGGCAGCCCCCAGAGGAAGGAGCCGCCTGACTCAGAGTTACAGGAAGACTGCAGGCAGGGCGAGAGCCACCAGCTGCCCGCCGTCAGGGGAAGGGGTGGGTGCTGGGTGGGGTCTAGGTTTAGGAGAGGATGTGACTGCGACGCCAGGAAGCTACGCAGAAAGTTCTGATTAAAAAGTACATCAACACAAGCCAGGTCTTCACTGAGCCCGGCTGTGCATCACGGGCAGCTGAGAGTCTGTGAACACCGCCTGTGGCCCAGCTGAGGGGAAGCTTGTTCTCAAGCACAGGTGACCTCAGTGACCGACTCCTTCCTGGAGGAAAGAGCTGGAACCAGGTGACTCTGCCTCTGGTCTGAGTGAGCCTGTGGCGTGGGCCTGTCCTTGGGGTTGGGCCTCAGGGAGGCTATGGTGCTTGGGGAGCAGGCTTGTACACAGACACACACTGTGTGTGTGCGTGTGTGGCAGCAGGAATGTAGTGTGTACTGTGGGTACTTGTGGCCACTCTCAGGGGTGTCAGATGTGTGCAGCCTAGCCCTGTGCATTGGCACCAGCAGGTACGTGGGGGAGGAAGTGTGTTGTGTGGATGGTGTGGGTGCCAGGACCAGTTCAGTGCAGGTGGGCACCTGGCGGAGGGCAGAGGAGAGAGGAATAAGCTACCCCATGTCAGACTCTTGCAGTTTGGCTGGACTTTCAGAAAGCTCTGAAGAGGACTTTCAGGGGTTCAAGGTCTACCTGGTCGGGGCCACTTTGGAGATGCCATAGGACCTGCTGGGGCAGCAGTTCACCCCCATCCTCTCCTGAGTGCGGAGAGGTTCTATCTTCCTCAGTCGCAGGGGAGGTTTGTTCTGTGTCAAGGAGTTTGCAGGACGCCCTCCACCCTGACGGGCTCCAGAGGGACCCCTCCCCCGCCTTCCCAGTGGGAATGCGGCTTATGCTGTACCGGCTCCAGAGGAAATTTTGTCCAGCCAAGCCTGGGGTTCCTGGCTGTGTCACTGCATGGAGAAGAAATGGGGGACAGGCTAAGGTGCTCCTTGCTACCAAAGCCTTGGGGAGTCAGGGGTCCTGATGGTGATGTCCGGGGGAGCCGAGGCACAAGTTCTCAGTGCTTCATCTTATGTCCCTGCTACCATGTTTCCACTCAGCAGGGAGGGAGTAGGTGCTCCACGAATCCCTGTTACATAGACAGGGGGAACCCAGGGCCCTGGGATGCCGAACTAGAGGCTCTTGGCACCTGTCTGCAGCCATGTTTCTGCAGAGCTTTTGGGTTCTAAGCTTTGGTGTCACTGCTACTGGAGGCTAAGAATGGCCCAGAAGAGTCACCTGGAGTACAGGATTCAGGAGGAGGGTACCCAAGAGGACCTCTGGTGTAACTAGGACCAGCTGATCTCTGAGGTGTCCATGGGTGTGATGTGCTGTATGTACCTGTGCACACTTGCTTGCACCCAGAACAAAACTCCACCAGCAGAGAACAGGCTTGGGCCAGTGAGGCAGCCAGGTATCCACCACATGCTAGGGACACATGGTTCACACTTCCCAACTACCAAGCCTGCTCATGTGTCCTGGACACAGCAGTCCACTGCAGGTTAGGAATGAGGCCGATCAGCACCTTGTTCTACCACGTCCCGCCAGGTGCATGTCCATGGCACCTCTGGGTCTCATGGTAGCCCCAGAGTGTGTGAAAGTGGTCCTGGACTTGAAGTCCTCTTTTTTTTTTTTTTTTTTTTTTTGAGACAGGGTCTCTGTAGTCTCAGGCTGGCCCTGAGCTCACTATGTAGCCCAGGCAAGCCTCGAACTCAGCAATCCTCCTCTCTCTGCCTCCCGAGTGCTGGGATGACAGGCGTGAGCCACCACACCCAGCATGGTGGTATGTGGTATTGACTGCTGGTGGGTGTGAGTCACCACGCCCAGCATTGTATGTGGTTATCAGGATCGAACTCAGGACCTTGTGCTTGGGAGGCAGGCGCCGGAACCATTGAGCTAAATCCTCTTCTTGTGCCTATGGCTGAGGCAGTGCCTCTTGTGGACATGCTGGTACCTGGCACCCATGAGATTGGCTGGGGTAGTCAGAATAATGCCAACTGTGGCTTACAGTTACTGGTTAACTCATCCTGTTCTTGTTTAACTTGCTCTCGGGGATGGCTGCAGCCTCTGACCTGTGCAGGCATCCTGTCCACCTGGTCACAAGGACAGAGACGGGTCCCGCTGAGCTCTCGGTGGGTCTGTCTGCTTTGTTAAGGAACCCTGTGGCGCAGAGGTGGCCCCAGAGTCCAGTCTGCCCTGAAGAGGTCCCAGCCAGAGCCCATGGCAGGTAGGTGGCTCAGGGACGGATAGGTCTAAGTCCCCACTCTTGCTTCTACCCCTCAGACTGGCTCCACACTGCCCTCTGCTTTTCCCCTGGATTCTCTAGTTGGACAGTTGCCATGGATACAAAGGTCTCTGCTCACACCTCCCTTGCCCTTGGTCCTGAACCCAGTGCAGGTGGTGAGGTGGGTCTCAAAACAAATGCACGTGCCGGGCGTGGTGGCTCACGCCTATCATCCCAGCACTCGGGAGGCAGAGGCAGGAGGATTGCTGAGTTCGAGGCTTGCCTGGGCTACACAGTGAGCTGAGAGCCAGCCTGAACTACAAAGCGAGACCCTGTCTCAAAAAAATAAATAAATAAAAAATAAAAACAAATGCACGTGAGTGTGTGCGGATGCGTAAACACACAAATAATAAATACTAAGAGGGCTGGGGATTTAGCTCGGTGGTACCATGCCTACGTTGGAAATACAAGGACCTGAGACCCCCCCACAAAAAAGTTCAGGCCTCAAGCAAGGGCTTGCCCGTAGGCAGCAGAGGGTCCTGGACTCCAGCCTCCCAGCTCTGCCGTTCCTTGGGAAGGGGCTAGCACAGCCAGCATGTGGCCCAGCCCAGGAGTGCCCGTACCCCCTGCAGCATCTCCAGCAGAGGCAGGCCCAGCTGGGGGGCTGGTGTCTGGCCCCTCCTCTGGTGTGGGAAGTGTGAGGGGCTAGACTTCTCTCTTGTGTGGCTAAGCAGAGGGATGGTCCCTGTGTGCTGGGCTGGGGCAGTCAGTGAGCCTCTGTCGCTGCCCTGCCTGGAGCTGTCCCCTCTTAGGCCAGGTAACCACATTAAGAACAGAGTACCCACGGCTAGCCACAGCTGGGGAAAGGGTGCCGGGTCCTCGCTTGGTTTTCTAATGTGGGGGCCTGTTGCGATCACCAAGCAACATACCATTCTCCCGCTACCTTGCTTTTCCTGGGCCACGTGCCATCTGAGAATGGGGTGGGAGTCAAGCACCCTGGCACGGCTGCCGTGTGTTATCCTCTCTCTGCAGGTGCCTGTGACAGGGCCCCAGACTTCTTCTCTCCAGCTGAAGATCAGGCCCTGGGACCTCACCTGGGCAGTGTAGTTGCTCTGAACTGCACAGCTTGGGTGGCCTCTGGGCCCCCCTGTCCTCCGCCTTCAGTCCAGTGGCTAAAAGATGGGCTTCCACTGGGCAACATAAGCCACTACTATGAGAACTCCTGGTAAGAACTGGAGTGTCAGGGTTGGGATGTAGCTTGGTGGTGTCACACCTGCCTGGCAAGTACACGGTTTTGAGTTTAGTCCTTGGTACAACAGACGAACCAAAGAACCGGAGTGTCTAGGATCAGAGTGACCACCTATACATACCGCCTGCCAGTGACCTCTCTGGTCTGCACTCTGATCTGTAACCCCCTGTATGTGGCTGGGTGGTGACTGGACAGACTTCACGTGACACAGCACCGCTGTGGATAACTGTGGGCATGCCCGGGTCTCCATGCTCCTCATGGACTCTCCTAGTACTGCTCAGGGCTGCAGGTTCCAGCAGAATTGGGGCCTGGATGAGGCGCTGTCCTCCCAGCCAACTCTGGGTCAGAGGACTCCCCGACGCAGATCCAGGATCTGGGTGACTGTTCGGAAAACGGTCCATAACCTTCCAGGTTTTGGTCATTTCTCTTAGCCTAGGGCCCAAGCACCGCTCAGCGTCCCCTGTGTGAGCCCCAGAAGGCGTGGCTCTGGAGCACGCGCTGATGCTCAGCTCCAGACGGGATGCGCTTGGGTCCTCTAGGGTTAAGACCAACTTCTCAGAGGTGCTGGTGTCCAGTGTTCTGTGCATCAATGTGACCAGTGTGGAAGACTATGGGACCTTCTCCTGCTCTGTCCGCAATGTCAGCTCTTCCTCCTTCACTCTTCAGAGAGCTGGTGAGGGGACGTGTGGGGTGGGGGTGGGGAGGGACTGGGCTTCCGGCCTGAGGGGGCAGCCATCCTGGCCTGTGTCGTCTGCAGGCCCGGTGGGGCACGTGGCTGCGGTGCTGGCTGCCCTTCTGGTCCTGCTGGTTTTGCTGCTCGCGGGGCTGCTCTACGTGAAGTGTCGCCTCAACGTGCTGCTCTGGTACCAAGACACACATGGGGAGGTGGAGATGAACGGTGCGTACTCGCGGCCAGGCCTCCTGAGGGGCGCGGGCCTCCAAGGGCACCCGGCGGGCATACAGAGGAGGGCAGAACCGTGGGAGGTGCTGCGCTGGGATCCAAGGCCTCGGAAGGTCAAGCTGACTGGCCGCCATACGCAGACGGGAAGCTCTACGATGCCTTCGTCTCCTACAGCGACTGCCCAGAGGACCGCAAGTTCGTGAACTTCATCTTAAAGCCGCAGCTGGAGCGGCGCAGGGGCTACAAGCTCTTCCTGGACGACCGCGACCTCCTGCCGCACGCGGGTACGGCCCCGGCCCCGCCCACCCTGCGCTCTAGCGCCCCGCCCTCCTCGCTGGTTGGGCCCACTTACTACCGGCCCGCCTCCTTCTAGTGGCTAGCCCCGCCCCTGTCCTAGAACCTCCCGACTCCAAACCCAGGAAGGCCCTGCGTTCGTGGGGCCCGCCCCGAACCCGCCGCCCCGCCCGCGCCTGCGGGGCCCCGCCTCTCACCGCCGCTGGGTCCGCAGAGCCCTCGGCAGACCTCCTGGTGAACCTGAGCCGCTGTCGGCGCCTCATCGTGGTGCTTTCCGACGCCTTCCTGGGCCGGGCCTGGTGCAGCCACAGCTTCCGGTGCGTCCCGCAGGGTAGGAGCCGTCGGGGCAGAGGCTGGCTGCGTCCCGCACCTGACAGTCCCGCCCCCGCAGGGAGGGTTTGTGCCGGTTGCTGGAGCTAACGCGTAGACCCATCTTCATCACCTTCGAGGGCCCGCGCCGCGATCCTGCGCACCCTGCGTTGCGCCTGCTGCGCCAGCACCGCCACCTGGTCAGCCTGCTGCTCTGGAGGCCTGGCTCTGCGGTACGCCCGGCCGGGGACCAGGGGACGGGTGGGGTTCGCGAGCAAGCCAGAGCTCAGAGCCTGATGGCCCCACCCACCTCCAGACGCCGTCCTCGGATTTTTGGAAAGAGCTGCGGCTGGCACTGCCGCGGAAGGTGCAATACAGGTCAGCGGAGGGGGACCCCCAGACCCACCTTCAGGATGACAACGACCCTATGCTGATCGTGCGAGGCCGTGTGGCGGAAGGCCGAACTTTGGAGCGAGAGCTGGATCCCGACCCCGAGGGAGACCTGGGTACGCCTGCCCGGCCACGCTGACCGAGAGAGTCCGGGGTGGAGGGTTGGGCGGGTGTGCGAGGGCCCCTGTGAAGGTTGGATCACCACCCCAGCAACCACTGACTGCTTTATACCGGCCGAGGCGCTGCAGAGGGCTAAGGTGTCCCTAGAACTTCCATGGCTGGGTGTGAGCCGGGCGCTCCTGCTGATCCCCAGCGGTGGTTCTGGGGCCAGGGAGGTGCGGGCAGCCCAGCCTCAGGCTTGTGTACCCCCCAGGTGTGCGAGGGCCTGTCTTTGGGGAGCCACCAGCCCCACCCTGTCCGAGTGGGGTCTTGATGCGAGGGGGCCACGGCAGCGAGATGGACATCTCCGACCTCGGCTCCCGAAACTACAGCGCTCGCACAGATTTCTACTGTCTGGTGTCTGAGGAGGACGTGTGGCCCTTGCCTGAGCCTGGGATCCAGGAGCAGGCGGGTTCCTGCCATGCAGGGCCTCACGCTGCCTGTAGCCCAGGGCCCTGCACAAAAGGAGTGTGGCCCCAAAGCGTCAGAAAATAAAATCCTTCGGCTGCTGCCCGAGCTTCAGCTTCCTCTAGTGCTCCCCTCTGGTGCAGCCACCCCAGCCCTCCAAGGCCTTCTGCCCTTCTCCTCATCCTCCCCGACACCCGTTTCCCAGGCTGGCCGCCTACTCATGCCTCCCACGGCCTGAGCCACTCGGGTGTCCCTTGTACTCCCCGCTCGCCTTGCCTCCCTGGCTGTTCCCGGCGTTACGATTTGGACAGACCCTGCAGGGGGCAGTCTTCCTAGCTCGGGTCTGAGCCCACCGGGCTGTGCCTGACCCTCCCGGACACCAAGCCTTGGCGGCTCCCAGCTGAGGAAGCTGGAGTCTCAGGTGTGTTTGCCACACGAGTGCTGTTTCTTGGTGGCTCTGCCTCTGGGGGTCTCCCCGCACAGTTGTGGCTCTGGACCATCTGCTGTCACCCTGTCCCCCTCCCTCTGCAGGCCATTCCCTCCTTGTCCCACATTCTTTGACCTTGGGAGGCCTGTGTGTGCGCCCAGGGAACGAGTGCCCTCAGGGCTAGTGGGCATACCTGGGGACGCTGAAGGTCCTGCGTTGGCAGCCCAGCCATGGATACACACAGGGCCAGGGGTGTGTTCAGATACCTTTATTCCCATGGCGCTGTCTGGGGGCATTGCCAGGCCATGGCCAGCCCCGTCTCCACCACTGTGACTGGGTCACCACCCTATGCACCAGAGCAGCCTAAGCCCTGCCCACCCCCTGCCCTGTAGAAGCCAAATGCCCCATTGCAAGCCCCGTCCCCTCTCAATGGTGAGGTTCCTCAAAAGTGCCCAGACGTGCCAGAGAGTGCCCTTGGCCATCAGCTTCCTCTTCCAGGCTGGCTGGTGAGCAGCCAGAAGAACTGAGCCTATCCCTCAGAGGCCATGCCACACCACCTTCTCCAGGATGCCTTGTCTACGGGCCCAGGAAGTCCTCTTTCCGATAGCCTTTCTGCATGGAGAGGGCCGGAGTCAGGGCACAAGTCTGTGGCCACTTGGCCCTGCTGGTGGGAGACCCCAGTCCTGCCACCATTTGCTGGACGTGGCTAGGACCCCAGGTCTCCTGCGCCCACGGGTATCTGTGTCCCACCTCTGACGTGCCATCCCCCACGCCTGGCCGTCCTCCCTTGCTTCTGCCTGCTGAGCTGTGCAGCACGTACCGCACGGAAGTCTCGGTGCAGCTTGCTGTACTGCCAGAGGTTGGCCAGGAGGCTGGAGGCCGCACGGGAGGACTTCTCGCTATCCGGGCTGGGGTGGTCAGAGGGGCGGGTCAGGGGAGGGGACATCGGGTGGGCGCACCTGCCAGGCCCTGAGGCTCAGCCGGCCCTCACCTGTCCTGCTTCTTCTTGATAAAGATGAGTTTCCGGAGCCCATCGAAGTAGAGCAAGTCTCGGGCTGCGATGGGACTGGCCACCACCAAGTTGTTGAGCACAGCGATAATGTTGACCAGCACCTCGGCTGGGGGGCACTTCTCGCCCACGCTGCCCGGCAGCTTCTCTATCAGGTGGCTTACGACCTTCGTGGCTGCAGGAGGCCGGGAGGTCAGCCTCCACCGGCTCCCGCACCCAGGAAGCCGGGCCCCCGTCTCCCCGCCAGCCCCCGCCGGAGGCCAGCCGGACGGGGAGAGGCGGGCAGAGGCATCGGGGGCGCCTCACTCACACATCTCGTCCTTGTTCCTGGCATTCCGGGAGAGGTTGCGGATGAGCCCAGTCAGCGAGCGCAGCTGGTGGTGGTCAGCGGTCCGGACGCGATCCAGCAGGGGGTTCAGGATCCGCTCCTGCTCCAGTGCTAGGCGGCTCAGCACACCTGCCCACTGTGGCAGAGGCCCTTGAGGACAGGCGGCTCTCTGCCGGTCCCGACCACTGACTTCCCGGCTGGCCCGACCACTGACCCAGGCTTGGGCAGAGCTCTTCCCTAGCTCTGCCACAGCCTCCCCAGTTCTGCCCTCTCCCCAGCCAGCAGCTGGCCAGATGGCCCCTCTGTCCCGCTCTCTCAGGCCCAGATGACAGGCCTGCCCCTGGGCGGCGCCCCGCAGCCCGAGCACTGACCCTGCGGTCCCCTGCGGTGATGTTCTGCAGGGCCCCCGCGGCTGCCTCGGTCGTGCGCCGGTTCAGCTCACAGCGCTGCAGCAGCCGGTTGTAGAGGCCCACGATCTGCGGGCTCCAGAGCCACTCGAGACCCTTGGGGTCCTTCGATACCTCAGCAAAGGTGAGTGCGTCAGCTGTGAGAGGCAGCTGCGAGGGAGGGTGGAGCACTGCTGAGGCCTGGGTGGGCTGAGGGCCTGCGTGTTGGTGGGGCCAGGGTGGGCTGGGAGTCCGAGGGAGGGCGCATCAGAGGGCTCAGCTGGCACTCCCTGCCCGATCCACCCACCTCGCGGAGCCGCCGGCTCTGTGGCGTGAAACAGCCCACCACCTCTCCGGGTGGCGCCCCGCTCAGCTCCCTGCGGCCCCGGCCCTCAAGCCGCTGCAGGGCTGACGGGGGCATCTCATCGTACAGGCGGTAGGACAGGTTCCTCAGCACACACACGGCATTCTCCACGCTCTGCAGAGGCCAGGGCGCAGGGCGGTCAGTGAGGGCCGCAGCCCCTGCAGCCCCCAAGGCACTGGCTGCCCCTCACCTTATCCTCACACTTGCCCACGTCCAGGGCGTGGTTGATGTAGGTGACCAGGGCGTCCACCAGCCCGTGGCACTCTCGCATCTTCTGGCGAGTAGCCTGGGAGGCTGAGCTGAGATTCCTGGAAAGGGAGGGAGATCAGAGTGCCACAGGGACCCTGCCAGAGTCACTCCCAGGCCTGCAGACTCGGAGCCACTGTCCCGGGACAAGACCCCTAGGGGCAGTCCTCTCCTTTCTGTTCCTGGCCCTACTGCGCAGAGCTAGCGTTGTTCTTCTTGCTTTTGTTTTGTTTTTTTGAGACAGGGTCTCACTTTGTAGTTCAGGGTGGTCCTGAGCTCAGTCTCGAACTCACAGCTGTCCTCCTGCCTCTGCCTCCCGAGTGCTGGGATGACAGGCGTGAGCCACCACGCCCAGCACTGTGGTGTGCGTATCGGGGATCGAACTCGGGAGCTTGTGCTTGTGAAGCAGATGGCGGAGCCACTGAGCTACGCCCGTGGCCCGGCAGCATTCTCCTTATGCCGTCCCTGGTCCGTACCCTTCGCCTTGGACCGACGATGGTGTGGAATCAGAAGACTGACCCCCACGCCAGAAGCCAGGCTGACGCCGCACTGGGTGGACACCTCAGCCTGTCCCTCTTCCTAGGCCCCAGGCAGCTCCTTTCCGTCAGAACCCAAATAGAAGTGCCCTTTCTCAACGTCCTCGCCTCTCCTGGCGTGTGGCCCCCCGTGTACCTCAGGAAGCCGGTGGCATTATAGAAGATCTCGGCCTCGGAGGCGTTCTGCTGGACCAGGGGGGGCCCCCCTGCACCTGACAGAGGGCTCAGCACCAGGTCTGTGAGCTGCTCCAGGGTGTCCCGGGCCAGGCGGTCCTTCAGGTGGTCGCTGGATGACAGGTTCCACAGGATGCCTGGAGGGAGGCAGAGGCTGCGTCAGGGCCTGCCCGGAGGTTCCCTGCATCCTCCTGCCCAGAACGCCTCCTGGAAAAAGTCCAAGTGACTGTCGGGCTTTGGGGGCTGGGACTGAGAAAGGGAGGAGAGGACAGGCCTGGGCGGGAGTGGGGGTGGGGCTCTGGGACGCTGCGCTCGCCTGGTAGTGAGTGCATTGAGTCCAGTCCCAAGAGGAAGAGGGAGCGAGAGAGAGAGACAGAGACAGAGACAGAGTCAGAGAGAGACAGAGTCAGAGAGAGACAGAGACAGACAGAGACAGAGAGAGCAAGGACCACGAAGCATAAGGTTCTGGAGGAAAAGGAGCAGGAGAGACACGGGCGGTGGAGAAAGGTGGCGGGCACAGGGATGGGCACCTGTGACGTTCTTGCGCAGCTCGTCGTCCTGCTCCCTGAGTGTCCGCAGCAGCTCGAAGATGCCATTCTCCTCCACCAGGGCCAGTTTGTTGTCAGCGTTGTCGTAGATGAGGTTCCGCATGGCCCCCGTGGCATGGCGCTGCACCTCCTGGTTGGCGTGGTTGAAGAGCTTCACCAGCCTCGGCACGGCCTGGAGGCTGCGGGCCTGAGGCATCGGAATGCAGACTGTGGGTGCCCGAGACCCGGCGGGGCAGGTGTGGGTGTGCACAGGTGCGGGGACAGCGCAGGTGTACAGGGCATGTGCGGGTGTGTGCTGCCGACAGGGGGGTGCGCAGATGGTGCGGCGGCTTTAGGCACCTGCATACGTGCAGGTGTGTGCAGGACACTCGTGTGGCCCTCCTTTGGAGAGGGGGACAGGTCTGCCCGCTCACCTTGGAGATCAGTGAGAAATGGCCAGGAACCAGAGGCTAGGGGCACAGAGGCCAGTAAGGGTGGTCGTTAGGGGCATACATGGCCGGTGGGCAGCCGCTGAGGGGAGGGTGGGCCGGGGGGCAGCCACCTGCTTCTTGGCGCCCGCGTCACTGTAGCACCGGTGCTGGATGTAGGCTGCGCCCAGCACCTGCAGGTTGGGGTCTGAGGCCATGAGGTACTTGACCGCGGAGGGCAGGTCGATGTCGTTGAAGCTGCAGGGCGGGGCAGACGTCAGGCCGGCCCTGGACCTGGGCCAAGCTGTGGCGAGACCCGGCCCCCGGGCCCAGCCGGCTCACCCGCTGCTGAGTCTGTGCAGGGAACGGTGGCCGCTGTAGCCATCCAGTCCGCGCACGTCGGGCAAGGGGCCGGAGTCGGCCAGGCTGAGGCTGAGGCTGCGCACTGAGGGGGCCCTGGCCGCGGGCTCCAGGCCTGGTCCCAGCGCTGCGCCGGCTCCTCCGCGGCTGCGGTGGCTGCTCTGGAACCGTTGCAGGGTCCGCATGGCAGGGGCACGGATGGCGCGGCTGGGGGGACCCTCAGCAGCCTCGGGCCAGTGCAGCCCGCCAGCTCGGCTGGAGCTGGAGCTGGCCTGGCGCTCGCAGGCAAAAGCCCTGTAGCTCGCAGCACCTGCGGGCTCCAGCTGCTCGGACACTACACTGCAGCCGTCGTCCAGGCCCCCAGCGCCAAGCCTCAGCGAGCGCAGGGACAAGGCATCATACTCAGCCCGGCTGCCAGCCCCGCCACGCTCATGGAAGGACACAGGCCGGGCAGGCAGACCCAGGGTGGGCTGGGCGCTCCCGTACCCGACCGCTCCGAAGGCCCCCCCGTTGGGGGCAGAGCTCAGCCTCCGACCACAGCTCAGGTCCACAGCAGAGCGGGAGGACCAGGAAGCGGGGCTGTGTGCTGGCGTGGTGACGGGCCGGAAGGTCTGTGGGAGGGGGAGGGGAGGGTGCTGGGCTCTCTCGGGCCCACCAGCTCTAACACAGGAAGCCGGACCCCCACCACAGACCTCCCGCTCTAAAACAGGAGGCCCGACCCCCACCACAGACCTCCCGCTCGAGCTGGACGGGGAACTTCAACTGGCCTCCTCAGGGTGCCCATCACTCACCGAGGCTCTGTCCCCGCTCTGGCCCTGGGAGCGGGAGCTGAAGCTGGCCTGCAGGGTGTGGTACTGGCCCCAGGATGAGCCTGTGGACGGGGACTGTGGCAGCTGACTGGGCCCGAGGGCAAGGTGCCGGCCTTGAGCTTCCTCTTCTGGACCCCCCGCCAGTCCTAGGCGTTCCCTCTGCCCGTCTCTCCCTTGCCACAGCCCCAGACCCTCTCCTCCAGCGCCAGCCCGGCGCTCCCTCTCCCCAACGCTCCCAGCTGTGCCTCCATGACCTGCAGAGGAGTGGACCACTCACTGCGCTGACCTCCCAGCCTCCGAGGCAGCGAGCCAGTTTTCTGCATCAGCTCTACGCTCTGGACACGGGCACAGGGCCCACCCGCCTCTCCAGGAAGCCAGTCCAGCTTCTCAGCCTTCCTTGGCTAAGATCAAGTGGAAGGTAGACCTGCCTGCCTCGGCCACACTGGGCTTCCTTGGCGCTTCCCGTGCCCAGGACCCACTCAGGCCACAGCACAGAGAAGTGAAGCCACTGGACCAGTCTGCCCTGGTGGGCAGTGGCCACTCCCACCCAGCTCTAGAACCCTGGGCAGTGACTTCACTGGCCCTAGCCAGACACACCGGAGGTGTCTGTCCTACTCTGTGAGGAGTGGATAGGATGGCGGTGGGCACAGAGGGAGAGCCCAGGCCTCGAAGGCACAGGCAGGTGGAAAGGTAGGCCAGAGGACAAGAAAGTGGGGGCAGATGAGTTGCGAGGTCGACAGGCAGGGGTGCAAAGACAGCTGGAAGCAGCTGGCCCCAGGGACCACAGTGGCGGCACAGACAGAAGGCAGGCGTGGAGTGGGGCACAGATACCCGCTTTGGGACACCTCCATGGAGTAAAGGGAGTTTGGGGGTGGTCTGGGTACCCCCACCCCCACTCCCCAGACTGTGCCTGGTTAATGAGGCTTCCTGATAGAAGCCATTAACTCTGATGCTGTGATGCCCCAGCTGGGGGGCACACCCCTGCCTGGGGACCTCACTCCCACCCTCAAATTATAATCCTCCCCCTAATTGGCATTGTGGCCAGGTGGTAATTAATCCCTTCTTGAGCTCTTCCCACCCTGTGACCCTGGGCACTGACCTGGCCCGGCGAGGCTGAGGCCCAGAGGGGCAAGCCCAAGCCCCGTGCCGCACCCACTGGCTGCTGCCCCCCCCAGCCCCCTGAGGCCGGCTCATGGGAACTGAGGCCCACCCTCCTGTCTCCTTCGGTCCCTGTTGCTGTAGCCCAGTGAGGGGGAAGGGACATTTGGAGAACGAGGCCCTGAACTTGCTGTTTCTGTAGGACCCTTACATGTATACACATACATGTGCGCACACATATCAAACACACATGCATGGGCACCCCTCACATGTTCTCGCGGAGATCTGGGTCACTCCCGACAGCGGGTCCCTGCAACTCCTTAGAGACCCTGGTCCAGGCAGCGCTGGCTGTGCCCAGGGCCCACCATGCTTCTGTCCCATTGACGCTCAGACTAGGGCCTCTGTGGCTCTGAGATGCTGGGAGCCTCTGCCCCAGGGGTCTGCTCCAGGCCTGCCGCACGGGGTCTGGCCCAGGGCCACGACTCCGTCTGCCCTGTGGGGAGGCTCGAGGCCCAGCAGACAGGTGGCTCCCGCCAGCTGGGTCCCTGGAGGGCCCAGAGGCCCTGCCCGGAGATGGGACACCCCACCCAGGGCTATCCCCCACACCCGCTGGGGCGGGGCGGTGACTCAGAGCAGGCCCTGGTGAGTCAGGGGCCGAACCCCAGAGCGGCCTCTGCCCTTCTACCACCACACCCACCCGACGCCTCTGCCAGGGCCACCCGAGTCCCTGGTTGCCCACTGCCCACCTGGCCATGTTGCCTACCTCTGGTGCCCTCGGCAGCGGGACCCTCAGGCGCAGCAGCTCCGTTGTGCCGTGGCTGCTGGCCCAGCTGCAGGAGACGGGCTCGGACCTGCTCCTGGACGCGGGCTGCCCGAAGCCGCTCGGCCTCTGGGCCCTCAGCTCCCCGGCGGTCCAGCTGCAGGTCGGAGGGCAGTGCCAGGGAGCACACGCCAGCCTCAGGCTGTAGTGCCGAGAGTAGGAAGTTACTGTCCTGCATGGTAGCTGGCCTGGCCTGGGCCTCTTCACGGTCTGGACCCTCTAGCCTCTGTCCCCGGAGTCCCCTCCCTGGTGGCTGGCGCCCCAGAGCGGCCTGGAGAGGACGTCCGCCTGCTAGCCGAGCCAGCGTTCCCTGTGGGCGGGGACACCTGGCCAGGTGGGAAGGCGGGGCCCATCGCCTGTTAAGGTGGAATTTGGGCGGAAGAGCAGGCCTTAGACTCCAGCCTCCAGGTGATCTCCCTCCCTAGTATGGGGCCACAGTTTGGGCTCTGCTCGGCGTTAGCTAGTGAGGCTCCACTGGCCCCATATGGTGCCAGCTCCCTAGGCCCAAGGGACATACAGGGACCCTGCCAAGGGCCCGGGGCCTGCCATCCAGTCTGCTAGGAAGGGGCATCGTAGTTTGAGGGGTCTGGGATTCCAAGAAGCCCACAGAAGCTGGGCCAGGGCCAGGCTCGGTTGGCACCCAGAGCTACTGTGAGGGGCGGGCCGCTGAGGACAAAGGCGTCAGACCTGAATGCTAGTGTTGAGGGTGGCCCTGTGGCAGCCACTGCCCTGGTCCTTGAAACTGGTGAGACCCCAGGCCCATGGACCCTGCTCACCCAGACCCCTCCCCCGCAGGGAGGCTCTTCTCTCTGGCGCCTCTGCCCACTACCCGTCAGGACTGGGGTGGGAGGCCATTCCCAGTGCGTGAGTCAGGGCACAACTTGGGCAGGCGGGGCTGCCCCAGGGGGTTGACTCAGAGGGGCCCAGATTCATGTCTGTGCCTGCCAGGCTGGGGCCAGCCGCCGGGGGTCCTGGGCTGGAAACTGGAAGGGTCGTCAGTGATGGGGGCCATATTCTGTGAGGTGCCCTGGTCAGCCGGAGTGTCTGGGCCAGGGCCCTAGGAGCTGGTGAGGGACTGGGGGAGGCGGGGTGGCTCCATGGCGCTCACTTCTGGGCTGCTCCAGGGCTTGCCCAGAGGCCCCCACTTGAACCTTAGCAGGGTCTGCAGGCAGCCCTAGGACAGGAGCAGGGTGAGGGAGGCCAGAGTGAGGCCTCGGGCAGAGCACCCCCGGAAGGCGCAGAACCCCGTGCGAGGTCGCCCAGGGGTCTGGGCGCTGGGCGAGGCACCTACCCTGCTGGTGGGCCAGCCCCTGCCAGCGCCCTGGCTCGCCCCCAAGGCTGCCGCTGCTGGCCGAGGTGTCCTGGGTTCCATCCCGGGCCGCTGGTGCGGGCAGTGCTGGCGACTGCACGGAGGGGCGCGGAGGGCGGGGTGGGAACAATGCACACCCAGCTCATCCAACCGGTTGCTCCTTGTGAGACGGGACGAGCTTCGTGTGGAAAAATCCTGGGAGACAAGTTCGTGCGGCCCCAATGGCCTGGAGGCACACGGCTGGCACTCACGGTTGGCCGGCCCTTTCCGAGGCCCAGGGCCCCCCGGGGTCCCGCAGAACCCTTCCCCCCAGAGGTCCAGAGGCGGCGGGAGGGTGGACAAGGCCGGTGAGGCGGCGAGGCTGCCCTGAGGCGCAGGGGCTCCTTGCTGGAGACACTGGAGGCCGGGGCACCGTCCTGCTGGTCTGCCTTCCTGCAGGCAGTGAGTGCCAGAGGGCGCCGGCCGGGTAGGGGCCAGAGGGACCTGGCCGTGGGGTGCAGGGAGGAGGGCCGTCCCACGCCCCGGCCCCAGCCTGGATCTGTGTCTGTGACCACCATCCCTCCGTGTTCCCCAAGCGAGCCCGGAACTGCTGAGCAGCGGTGATGGAGAGGGCTGCCTGGGGGAGGCAGCTGGGGCCTGGGGCCCCGGGAGCAGAGACGGGAGCCCGACCTGGCGTGAGCAAGGTCCAGAGGCCTCAGGAAGCCGTCGCACTCGGGGAGGAGGGAGAGGAGACTGCGGGCCGCGGCCGGGAGCCTGCCGAGTAGGCGTCAGTGGTGTTCGACAGGCAGTCAGGGTCCCAGGAGGCAGGCGAGAGGATCATGGCAGAAGAGTTTTTCTTTTTCTAAAATTTAGTTTTTTGGGCTAGAGATTTAGCTCAGTGGTGAACTCGGGTCCTGAGTTCGATCCCTAATATGAGAAAAAAAAAGAAATTTAGTTTTTTATTCATACGTGTTTATAGTACATAATTATTGCTCTCATGGTGGGAGATTGGTACATGTACATCACACATCTTCATTCTGTTTACACTCTTCATCTCTCGTTCTCCTTCTTGTTCGCAGATTTATCTCCCTGATTCTTATTCTTTTATTCTCCTCTTTAAATTAATTATACTTTAGATTTCTCATATAAGAGATAACTGTGTGATACTTAACTTCCTTTATTTCACTTAACATTACGGTCTCGAGGTACATCTCCTTTCCTACACTAGAGTCAGGTTTGTTCTTCTTTATGGCAGAGTATAAATGCCACATCTCTCCCTCACCCCCCATACCAGGGATTGAACTCAGAACCTTTTGCTTACAAGGCAGGTAAGAGGCCACTGAGTTAAATCCCTAGCCTGATGCCACATTTTTTTTTTAACCATTCATCTGTTGATGGACGAAGAGGCCACTTCCAAGATTTAGCTATTATGAATTATGCTACTATGAAAAAATGGGTATGTGTGTAGCACCATAATATGAAGACTTTAACCGTTTTGGGAAGATATCTAGAAGAACAGTTGGATGAAATTTCCAGTTGTTTTTTTTTTAGGGTCTTGCTTTGTAGTTCAGGCCGGCCCTGAACTTACTATGTAGTCCAGACTAGCTTCGAACTCACACCAACCCTCCTGCCTCTGCCTCCCGAGTGCTGGAATGACAGGCGTGAGCCACCACACTTGGCGATAGGTGGCGCCAAGGATCAAACTCAGCACCTTGCACTTGGCAGGTAGACACCAGAACCATTAAGCTAAATCCTTGGCCCTAGTTTTAGTGTTTTGAGGGAGCTCCATACCGATTTCCATAGTGGTTGTACTAGTACACCTTCCTACCTAAATGTAGAAGGGTCCCCCCATCCCCACAGCCTCACCAGCATTTGTTGGCATTTTGCTTTTTTTTTTTTTTTTTTGCTTTTTGAGACAGGGTCTCACTTTGTAGTTCAGGCTGGCCCTGAGCTCACTATGGTGCCCAGGCAAGCCGCCACGAACTCAGCAATCCTCCTGTCTCTGCCTCCCAAGTGCTGGGATTACAGGCGTGAGCCACCACGTCCGGTGTTGTGGTATGCAGTGTTGATTGTTGGTGGGCGTGTCTCCACGCCCAGCATTATATGTAGTAACCGGGGATCGAACTCAGGACCTTGCGCTTGAGAAGCAGGTGCCGGAACCACTGAGCTAACCCTCTGGCCCCCCCTTTTTTTTTTTTGAGACAGGGCCTAGCTTTGTGGTGCAGGCTGGCCCTGAGCTCGCTATGTAGCCAGGCAAGCCTAGAACTCCCAGCAATCCTCCTGCCTCTGGCTCCTGAGTGCTGGGATTACAAGTGGGAGCCACCATGCCTGGTATAGTGGTATGTGGTGCTGATTGCTGCTGGGCATGAGTCACCAAGCCCAGTATTGGTGTATGTGGTTACTGGGGATAGAACCAGGGACCTTGTGCTTGCTAGGCAGGCACCTGAACCACTGAGCTGGATCTCTGGCCTAATATTTGCTTTCTTGATGATGGCCCTTCTTTCTGTGGTGAGATGGAATCCTACTGTTGTTTTATTTTGCATTTCTGTGATGATGAGGCAAGTTGAACATTTCTTTGTGTCCTTGGCCGTTTGTATTCTATTCATTTCACTTGCTCATATATATATATATATTTTTTTTTTTTTGAGATAGGGTTTCACTTTGTAATTCAGGCTGGCCTTGAACTCATTATGAGCTCGTATTGACTTCAAATTCATGGTAGTCTTCCTGTCTCAGCCTCCTGAGTGCTAGGATTAGAGGCATGTGGCCCCATGCTTGGCCACTTAGTTTTGGTTGGAGCTGATGGACTTGTGAATGGGGTGGAGTGTGGGGCCGAAGTCTCAGTCAGCTCCTCTGGATCCAGCCCTGCCACCTGCCAGCCCCATCAGAGGCCCCCAGTGCAAGGTCCCGGGCCTGTGCCCTAGGAAAGTTCCATCTGAGGGTGGGATCGATCCCACTGGTTCCAGGATGGCTCCCGCCCTGTCCAGGCCCGCCCATCGGCACGTGTACCCTGAGCTGGTCCTGTTCTCCCCAGCACTCCCTTCAGCTGGCCCAGCAGGAGAGCGAGGCACCAGGCAGTACTTGGCTGAGGAGGGCAGCAGGTAGGGCCCCAGGGTGCTCAGTGCTGGTGGTGACGGAGATGGAAGCAGCATGGGCCTCAGTCAACACCAGCAGGCAGCTCACGGGCTGATGTTGGCCTCGGCAGGGCTGCAGGGGGCTGGGGCCATGGCCTCTTTGAGTTCACAGATGGGAAGCCATAGTTCTACAAGGCGAAAGGAGTTTCCAGAGAGCAGAAAGCAAATAAGATAGCGATGCAGATGTCTGACCCTGTGCAGCAGCGGGGGGGTCTCAGCAGAGCTCCTCGTCTCCTCGCTGGGTCAGGGCCACTTCCTCCATGGACTGCTGCGTCTCCGACGTCCCTCCAAGTGTCCCAGGCTGTCCTTGCTTCCGGGCCCTCCTGCCGTGGAAGAGCCCGCGATGCCCTGTGCTGCCCTCCCCTGTTCAGCACCACGAAACAGCCGAGGGCATTGGCCGGGGCTGCTCTGCCTGCTTTCTCCCCCAGGACATGGAAGACGTTTCGCTGCGTTCCACAGTCGGCCCAGCTTCCCTCCCCAGGCAGGAACCAGGGCTGCCCGCCGCCCCTCTGACTTACTGGCAGGTGTTTCTCACCGTTCTAATATTTGCCTCAGAAGTTTCTTGTTCTCTTTCCTCCCCTGCCCTCCCCCTGCCCTCCCCCTCCCCTCTCTCTTCTCTTTTCTCTCCCTCACTCCCTTCCTTCTCTTTCTTTTCTTTACTCTTTCTTTCTTATTCTTTCTTTCTTTATTGCTTTTTCCTTTTTTTCTGGCAATACCAGGGATCAAACTTAGGTCTCTGTGCTTGCAAGGTAGGCGTGGTGCCACTGAGCTAAATTCCTAGCCCAAAAGTTTCTTTTGCTATATCATTTATCTGTCTATCTATCCATCCATCCTTTCTGTCTTTCTTTCTTTGGTTTTGCTGTGTAGTTCAGGCTGGCCTTGAATTGGCCTCAAACTTGTGATCTTGCTTTAGCCTCCTGAGTGCTGAGATTACAAGTGTCCATCACCAGGTCTGTCACTCTTGGCTTCATTACTGGTGGTTTGTCACCTTCTGTCTTCTCACGGGTCATTTTTACAATTTTTATTTATTTATTTATTTATTTATTTTTTGGAGACAGGGTCTCACTTTGTAGTTCAGGCTGGCCCTGAGCTCACTGTGTAGCCCAGGCAAGCCTGGAACTCAGCAATCCTCCTACCTCTGCCTCCTGTGTGCTGGGATTATAGGCGTGAGCCAGCACACCTGGCACTGTGGTATGTGGTATTGATTGTTGGTGGGCATGAGTCACCATGCTCAGCACTGTATGTGGTTACCGGGGATTGAACTCAGGACCTTGCGCTTGTGAGGCAGGCACTGGAACCACTGAGCTAAATCTCTGGCCCTCATGGGCCATTTTTGAGTTCTTTTGCATCTCATTCTGTGTGCTTTCCCCACATTTGTCACCTGTATTCCTGACATTTTCCAGCAGTCTTTTGTGGTTGCTAAAGTGGCAGTTATAAAGGTTTTAGTGTTGTCCCATTTTCTTACCAGGTGACGTCAGATAACCTATATGCATGGTGTTCATCACTGATCTTTTAAAACTTACCCAGTGCCAGGTCTGACCCCTGCTCCTGTCCTAGTGCAGCTGGCGAGCAGCTGTCATAAGCTTGCTCTTCTGACTAGTCTGCACAAATGTAGCCTCCCTGAACTTTTCTCTCTCTTCTGGCTTTATTAGTAATTATCTTTTCCTCTGCAGTGCTTTCCACCAGCTGAAACCAGACATTGGGTTTCCTGCCTGTACAGAGGGGCTTCTGTCCTCCCGGCATGTGGTGGGCACCCAAGAAACGGTTGTTGAAAGGAACTGATAGACTGTGCTTGTCTACATCACCTGGAAATTTGTCCAAATTCTGATAACTGTGTGGCGCCTGACCCCCAAGCTGTGACTGCTGAGATGGCAGAAGGGACTTTGCCATCAAGCTGGGGGTGTTGAGATAGACTTCATCTCGGGTTATCTGAGTGCGCCATGGAATCACTGGGGTCCTTGTAGAGGGGTCAGGAGGGTCGGAGCCTCTGAAGGAGCTGTGAGACGAAGCAAAGACTGAGATAGACACAGACTCAGAGGCCAAGACAGAGACAGGAGCGGATAGCAAAACACAGAGAGAGACAGGAGCGGATAGCAGCATAGATGTAGAGACAGACAAGAGCGGAGACAGAGATGAACACGACCCGTACGGGCAGAGAGAGGCAGAGAGGCAGAGACAGAGCGCTCGACTCCGGCTGCCACACTGCTGACTTCGAAGAGGAAGGCACGAGGCCGCCGGCCCTGCTGGGGTCCAGAGGGCGCGGTGCTGCTGAGCCGCGGTCGGGGCTGCGCCCCCCAGGGCCCGAGGTGAGCCTGTGCAGTCCTCAGACGCTCTGCGGCGGCCTTGCTGCCCGGCCACGGGACCTCACGGACCGCCTCCAGGACTCGGGCCCGAGGAGGCGACGGGGCCGGGACTCGGGTCGGGGGAGGGCCCTGGGCACTGACTCGTCCCCGTGTCTTCTGCCGTGAGCACCTTTGGGATCGTCTACACCCGCTGAAGCCGTCTTCCCCTCCAGAGCTGGATGGCTCGAGCTGGAG
Source organism: Thryonomys swinderianus (assembly GCA_004025085.1). Classification (NCBI taxonomy): domain Eukaryota; kingdom Metazoa; phylum Chordata; class Mammalia; order Rodentia; family Thryonomyidae; genus Thryonomys; species Thryonomys swinderianus. Next base: position 22,532 of record PVIC010004880.1, on the reverse strand, counting down.
CTGGTGCTCCTTCCCGAGTGACCCCGAGGCCTCTCCGTGCTCCATGCCTCATCTCAGGGGAGCTGCGGCAACACCCGGGGAGGAGGCAGGATGCTGGTGTCTTCAGCAGCACTGGGAGACAGGGCCAAACGGCTCGGTGGCCTGAAGCCGAAGCCGCTGCTTGGAGGCGCGGGTGGGACAACAGGGCCGTGGGCAGTGTCCAGGGCCACCAGAGAAGGACAAGGTACAGAGAACAGGTCAGAACTAAAAAAAAAATATTTCATTTCATTCTGAATAAAAAACGGAACAGACAGAACTCTTGGAAATCCTGAAAACAATGTCATCGCTACTGAAAATTTCACAGAAATCATCTTGTGGAGTGTGGGGAATGAGGCAGCCTGCCTGCCCTGCTGGGAAGGCGCCTCCAGGGAGGCCACAGGGCATGGCAGGCCGAGGGCAGGCACGGTGGTGGCTGGCTCCTGGACCGGCTGGCGCGGCTGCCTGTCCTCAGGAACGCCCCTTGCGGGGGCCCTTGTGGCTCTGAGTGCCCCACATGCCCCGCTTGGAATGGTAGTGGTGGTAGAAGTTCCGAAGTCGGAGTCGCTCCACCTCCAGCCCCGCCTGCAGGACCCTGGGGACAGGTAGAGAGTCAGTGTCCTCCAGGACTGCAGGCCTTGCGGGGGCTTCTGCAGTCTGGTGGGAGTCCCTAGGAAGACGGAGGCCACCTGCTAAGGGCCCCGCCATCTCGGGGTCCCCGGCCTGGGGAGGGCTGTCACCTGTCCAGGAGCTCCCAGTCCTCGCCCCCCCACTGGTCTCGGAACTCCTCGGTGTTCATGCCTCCCACGCGGTCGAAGTCCGACTTGTAGATCCCAAAGAGACCAAAGCCGTTCACCTCCCAGTAACCTGGGCGGGGGGACGGTGGCTCTCAGAGGCCCTGCAAGCCTGCCCCGTGCCCCGCCCAGAGGAGGCTGAGGAGCAGACTGCGCTGGGCTGGGGCGTGATGCAGACTGGGGGCGCTGGGGGGTCCTCTGGGCTCGCCCGGGGCGCGCGGCGTTACCGTGCGGGTTGCCAGGCGAGCTCCCGCAGCCCAGGCGCATGACCACGGGGGCGAAGGCCAGAGCGCCCTCCACGCAGTGCTTGCGGATGCTGTCCAGGATGCTGGGCGGGAAGTGGATGTGGAGGTCGCAGAGAAAGACGATGCTGCTGGGGTCCTGGAGGGCGAAGACCGAGCCCATGCGACCTGCGGCCCTGCGCGGCGCCCCCGCGACTCCCCAGCCCCCGGCCCTCAGACCTCCACAGCGTCCACTCCCGCTTGCAGGCCGGCGGAGCGCTCGAAGTTTCCCGTTCGCCGCAGGTACTGAGACCTGGGGAGGGCGAAGCGTCACCAGCGGGCTTCCAGCGGCCGCGGTCTCCTCGCAGGCAGCCGTGGGGTCCCTGCAGCTCTTACCGGGGCAGCCGTGCCTGGCGCAGAGCTTGCTCTACGTCCATGTCCTCGCTCTCGAAGTCCACCAGGACGACGCTGAAGCGTGAGTCCCCGGTGCGCGCGTGCAGCGAAGCCATGTCCGCCAGGAACTGCACCACCCAGCGCGCCTGGTTCTTAACTGTAGGAGGCGAGGGGTCGGCGGCGCGGCCTGGGCCCCACCAGCTCCCTGCTCGCCCGCCCGCGCACCTGGCACGATGAAGTGCACGGCGACGTCCTGGCGCCAGGCTAGGCGCAGCGGGCGACAGAGCTCAGGGCGGTTGCCGGGGCTCGTGGAAGCAGCGGGCTGCGGCTCGGGGCTCTCTCCCTCCTCGCCCCGGGTGCGCGTACCCGGCAGGCGCAGGAAGACAAACTCGGACAGGCGCAGGCGGCCACCGCCGCGCTCCTGCAGCTCCAGCTCCAGCAGGAAGCGGCTCCCGCGCGCTGAGTCACGGCGCTTCTCCACGTTCACGATGCGCAGCAGAGCAAAGCGCCTGCGCGGAAACGTGGAGCGGTCGGCCGAGCGACGCGCACGCACAGCCCTGCTTTCCCGTGCACTCCAGCCGCGGGTGGGATCCGGGCCGGGGCTCCCCAAGGCCTCGCCCGGCAGGGGTAGACGCTCAAGGCTACGACTGCACCCGACCTCTGTGTGCTTCCCGGAAGGCAGCCCGGTCTTCACCCCACTCCCGCAGCAAGCCTCCCCTCCCCAGGCAGTGGGAAACACAGCAGCTCGGATGGGTAGGTGACCTTAAGGACCGTCCTTCCCTAGTGGGTGCCCACTGCTGGCTGCTTTTCTGTGTCCTGGAGAGCCCTGCCCATTTCTCGCCCCAACTGCCCAGTCCCTTCCTGGCAAGCCTCCAGGTGCCCTCCTACCAGCACGCACCTGTTCCCCCAGAGTTCCAGGGACGGGGTGAGGGGGCCCCCGGGGCCCTTCTCCACCCACTCCACCTCCGCCTGAGAAGGGCTTCTCTTGGGGCCTTGGACTGTCCTGTACTCTGACCTCTTCGGCTGCTGCTGCTGTTGGCCCTGGGAGCCCACTGTGTACCCGCCAGGGGGTCTCGACTCCCTTTTGTGGACTCTGTGCATCCCCACCATGGTCTACCCAGCTCATGGACCTTTTGCCCCGAATGACCTGGCTGTTCCGCAGGGACACCTAGTCAGCACCCAGGTGGCAAAGGCGGGTCTGGGCTACCACCACCCAGCTGAACAGCCCCTCCGGGCCACGGGATAGAAGCTTGGAGGCAAAGGCTGGCTTTTCCCAGGGCTGCCTGGAACACAGCACCTCCCCCAGTCCCGGTGCCTAGAGGGTCCCGGCCGTCTGACAGGCTCGACACTCCAGCACAGCTGAAGATGACCCAGCGGGGTCGGCCATACCCTTTTCAAAGCCGCCTAGCTCCTGCCTGCTGGCCACACTGGGCCCCCTTCTCCAAACGGGCCTGTGCATGCATGGCTGTCCTTCAAAGAACCACAACATAGCCTTCTCTGAGAGTCCCCAGGTAACAGACTAGCGCCCAGCCCCAACACAGTAAAAAGCGGATTCCGGGGCCTGAGACACCGAGGGTTTAAGGGCTGAGGGTGGTGGATAAAGGCTGGGGGGGTGCAGGTATACGGGAGCAGCGCTGCCCCACAGAAGTTTCTCGGGGGCACAGGAACCCCGAAACGTCTGAGTCCCACGGAGGCGACTCCACCGGTGCAGCCCTACCCGCCATGGCGCGCGTTGAGCCGCTCCATGTACTGCGCCGCCACGTCCACGGCCTCAGCCTCCGGCAGCTGCAGGTTGCCCGACACGTTGCAGCGCAAGTCGTTCCAGTCTGAGCGCAGCAGTTCGAAGTCCACAGCACCCACGCTGAACGTGCGCTGCCAGTCGATGGCGTCCTCTCGCCAACGCCGGGGCACGCGGCCTGCGGCGTCCTCCTCACTGTCCTCCGAGGCGGCCTCGTCGCCCGGGGCCCCCTCCGCCTCCTCCCCCTCGCCCTCGCCCTCCGTCGGCAGCTGTGGCCGGGACACCTGGGACAAGCTCAGGAAGGAGGTCACGGGCTGCGCGGCAGCCGGCGAGGTCGTGTCTGCTCGAGGTGCGTGGCCAGGCGGGGGCCCGGGGGTGGGCGGTGCGCGGGGTTCCGTGCCCCGGGGCCCGGGCCTGCGGGCCCGGCGCTGGGGTCGTGGCGCACGCAGCTGCACGCGTGGCAGGGCCCTGGCGCGCAGGAGGACGCCGGCCAGTGATGGCCAGCCCGGGCCCCGGGGGGCCGCCTGCGGCCGGGGCCGCACGCGAGTCACGTACACTCTAGCGGGGGGCTTCTCAGCGGCACGCGGGGGCGGCGCACGGCCCAGGAAGAGGGGCGGGGGCCGCACCGCCCAGCGCAGTGCTCGAGCGCCCCGGGGCAGGAGGGTGCGGGAAGCTGCAGGCTCCGTCTCGCGCTCCGCGGGGCCGGCTGGCGCGGGAGGCCTGTGTCCGCCGCGCAGCGGGCCGGCCTCGGTGGGGTCCAGACCGTCCCGCGGCTCCCCCTCAGCCTCGTCGTCCGGGAAATCTGTGGGCGGCGGGGGTGAGCGGGCGCCCGGGGTCAGCGGGCGGGGGCGCGCGGGCGGCTCACCGGCAGCGCTGAGGAACAGGAAGGCGCGGCGCTGCACCTCCTCCTCTTCGTCCTCCTCCCCGGAGCGCCGGTCCATCTTCATGTACTTGTAGAAACCAAACCTGGGGCAGCAGCGCGTCAGAGCCCTGCCTCGCAAGGCCCCGCCTCGCGCCCTCCGGCCTACCTTTCCAGGTACAGGGGAGACTCGCGGTAGAAGCACTTGTTGTCCGTCTCCATGTGCGTGAGGCGGGTGTAGTCATTGGGGTACACGAAGGATAAGTACACCTGGGGACAGGCGGGAGTCGGAGCCCGCAGGGTGGGGGCCGGCGCGACGCAGGCGGGGGCTGTGGGCGCGGTGAGCGTCTGGGCTGGGCACTCACGAACTGCAGTCCCTGGTATCTGGCGATGGGGAAGTCCTTGAGGACGTAGGTGGGTGCGTAAGCGCAGGGCTCCAGCACATCCTCCAGGCTGGAGGGCGCCACCCGGGGCGCTGTGGGAGGGTGCCGTCACCGTCTGGCTCTGCCCGGCCCGGCCCCCCACCCTTGGGCGCATGCTCACTGAGGAAGAAGCTGTCCCTGGGGTCTGGCCGTAGCATGTCTGCACTGGGCTCCTGTGTGGGCAGACGGCCCCCGACATGGCTGGCTGGAGACTGAGGCACATGGGCCACGTGATCCATCTTCAGGGACGACTCGTCTGTGGGCCCGAGGTGGAGCCGTGTCCTCCTCCCCCCCAGCGAGCCACCCCGAGCCGTCACCTCCCCAGGGGCCTGGAGTACCTGTGTACAGGGAGATGTGAGCAGAGGTGATGACTTCGAACTTGAGGCCTGGCAGGTAAGTGCGCCACTGGGGTAAGGAAGGAAAGAGGCTGCAGCAGGCAGGAGGGGCCTCCTTGGCTTGGAGGCCGGGGGACAACACGGGGGTGACCCCTCAAAGGAAGCAGGCATCTTGAGCGTATGGGTCAGAGGTCGCCAGCAACTGGGAAGGGGAGGCTGGCGGGAGGCCCCGCAGGCTGGGCAGACCCCAGGTGTCGGTCTTGACCCTCCCCTCCCTCTCCCTCCTGAGCTCCAGCGCTCCGGAGACCTTCCTGCGACCTCCCCCGCTCCCTGGCTTCGAAGCAGAGGCTTTCTGAGGTCACTGACGGACTCACAGGGTTGGACTCGGTGCCCCACCAGGGCCGGTCTGCCCTGCCCCCAGCTCCTTCTGTCCTTTGCAGATGCCATCCCTTTCCTTGGCCTCAGACCGAGCTTCCAGAGGGGCTGACTCAGGCCCTCTATACCCAGCTCCTCCTGGGCCCTCTCATCAATCCCCTGGCTTTCCCAGGCTCACCCCAGAGCCCGTGTGTGCAACGTCCCCATCTGGGCAACACATGGACCACGATGGGCCCGGGGCAGAGCACCCCTCCCCCACCCCGGTCGTGGCTCCCTCTGCCCCGGCTGCGTTCTGGGCTTCTCAGGCTTGCTGTGGAAACCCCCTCCCACCTCTGGCTTGCTCTTCTTCCCTCCCAGGATCCTACCCAGCTCGTGGGTTTCCTGGAGTGGACACTCCCCTGGCTTGTTCTTAGGACAGTCTGAAAGGTCCAGCAGCACTCCGCTGGCCCATCTGGTTATGGACCACTGGGGTCTGTAATTAACATGCCGCACTTCCCCACTGCCCACCTCAGTTCCACTCCTCCGTGTCAGGCTCTTCTGTGCCCCAGAGGCGCAGCAGACCCAGACCTGGAGACCCTCTGCAGTGGGGATCACACTGCTGCGTCCGGGGCGAGGTGAGGGGGGCGGGGGGGTGAGGCACTCACGCCGACTTCCACGTGGTCTGAGCCCCGGTCATCCTGCTTGTGGAGCAGTTCAAAGTAGTACCTCCGGGAGGCCATGAGCCTGCGGACAGAAGGGAGGGCAGTCCTTTCCACGCAGGAACCTCAAGCGGGGGGGGGGGGGGCAGAGACAGGCAGCAGCTCCCAGGCCCACTGACGTGTCACTTGGGGGTGACAGTCCGGCCAGATGGTGATGATACAGCGCGGTAAGGTACAGAGGGTGAGGAGATGCCACCAGCTTCTCACATGCCAACATGTGTGCACACACACACACAACTACTGGTGCGCACATGCCAGTCACACAAGCCAACATACAAGTAAATATAAGCATACACACATGTAAAGGTGTAAATGTTCACATATACACCCTAGTCACACATATCAATATGTGTGCATGAGTGCTTGTACAAATACCAGTCATTTACATAAACTAACTTCAAACACAAGTGCTTCTACACACAAGTCACACATCAATATACGTGCAAACAAGTGACTGTAAATACCACTGGCATATCAACATACATGCATACCCACCAAATGCTGGTACACACCACAATCACATGCACCAACAAGTGTGTATATGCAGATGAATGTTTACACATACACCACAGCCACACATAACCAATATATGTATACAAAGTGCTTTACACATACCCTGGCCACATACATCAGCACACACACATGCATACACACATGAATGCTTATACACCCATCAGTCACTACCAACACATGTATGCATATCCATAAATGTTGACATACCAGTTATACATGTATGCCTACATGCCACTTGCACACCAAAACATGTCCATACACCAGTACTTTTACACACACCATGTACCAACACTCATGTGCATGTGCACATGAGCGTACACACCCAGTCACACAAGCAACACATGTGCATATAATGCTTGCCCATACCTGTCACACACACCAGTATGTGTGGATACATGTTAATGTTTATACACACCTCAGTCACACACCAACACACACAAGCACACACATGTGAATGCTTGTACATATCCCAATTATACATTCCAACATGTGCATGTGAATGCCGACACACCCAGTCTCACACACCAACGCATGTACACATGCATGTATGGAGGTTTGCACACATCCCACTCGTATACAGCAACACTTGCATGCAAGCACACATGAATACTGTATCTCCTGCATTCACTCACCGTCTGGGCTTCGACACCTGGGAGCTGAACTTGGTGAATTCTCCGGGAGCTGTCCACTCTGAGCCGGTCTAGGGGGACACAGCAGAGCTGTGGAGTGCACCTTCTCCTGGGAGCACCTGGGGAAGGCGGGGCCTGGGCTGGGCAGCGTACCTTGCCCACGAAGGCCACAAGCTGGGCGGCTGCTGGGCTCTCATCCGGGCTCAGCCAGAACTCAGAGTTGTCATCTGAAGCCACAGAGAACTGGACGTCTCCTAATTCAAAGGCCAGGGTCAGGGCCAAGCCCCACTGGCCCCTCCCGTTCCCACCCCAGCCTCGCACCATCTCTTGCTGGGTGGATGTAGCCAAAGATCCGGAGCCCATAGTTCCTCCATCTGGGGGACACAGCCAGCTTCTTCACGGTCGTGCGGGTCTGAGGGCAGGGGCTATGTCAACACCTGCTGCACAGCCTGGCCCCACCCCCACTGCCCCAGGGCACTCACGTGGGGGAACAGCGGGAAGTGCAGGTTCCTCCTTAGGTGGCCCACGGCGCCCCCACACCAGTCCTCAAACACATGCAGGTTCACCTGCCCTTTGTACTGAGGGCAGAGGGGCTTCAGCTACTGCATGGCGCCCACCACCTCCCAGTCCTTCGGGGCCCCACAGAGCTTACCTCTTCCCGCCACGCGGGCCCCTGAAGGGTGAGGTTCAGTGGGGGCGGCTTCTTGGCTTCCCCAGGAAATAGCTCATCTGGGTCCTGACCTTCAGGCTGCAGGACGAAGAGGGCAGGGAGGGGTCCTACGGCCACGTACGACCTGCCCAGGCACCACGGAGACAGTTTCCACTCCCACATCATACATCCGGCCATGTGGCCAGAGCTCCACAACCCGATGCCATGTCACACCTGGCCGGGCAGACACCCAGAGACACCGCAGAGATTTGGACCTCCAGGCCGGACCGTGTCCAGCTCTCCAAGTGGCCTTGGGCACGCACCAGCTTCTCTCATGACCCCACTTACTGCTTGCTCCTCCTCGCGACTCTCACTGGAGTCCTCTGCCCTCTGTGTGGATGGCATCCCCCGGACACCCCGGCCATCCGTCACATCAGCCAGCTTCTCACCATCTGTGGGGCATGTGGGATGCGTGTGTGCCACAGAGCCGTTCCGGGCTAGAGCCCCTGCTTGGTGTCAGCTGGAGCCCAAGACCTCTTCTACACGGGCAGTGCAGGCAGGAAGGCTGTGCCGTGTGCCGCTGGAGTGTCCGGGCATGCCTGCTCCCTCATGGCACCGAAATCCTACTCTTACCTGGCCACTCCTCACGGCCCTTCCACACCCCACCTCGGTGATGGTGTGGGCAGGAGTCCCCACTAGCTCTTCCCATCCTCTGGCTAGTGCAGGGGTGCAGGGCTGTACATATGCAGGGCAGCCTGTATCTAGTGTGTACCTGGATGCATCGCAACAGGCCAGCACATATCTGCACACATGACATGCTAGCACATAGCCATGTGCACACACTACAGGCCAGTGTATATCTGCACAACAGGCGAATTGAAGCCTGGATGCATATGCAATAGGCCAACGTGTAAGTGTGCACGTATGTAACAGGCCAGCATGTGTCTGTGTGCACATGCACTAGGTTAGTGTGTATCAGCCACCTGGCTGGCCTCACATAGTAGCTCTGTCGTGGGAGGGTCAGGACGCCTCAGTGTCTGTAGTACCTTTCCTCTGCGCTGCCTCCTTCACCAGATTTGAGAACTTTGTGTTATTGCAGTAAGTACCCTGCTGGTCACAGAGACCAGTACTGTCACCCTGAGGCCAAGCTACATCTGGTTCATGGCATCTGTGCCACCCGCACCAGCCGGGCAGAGATGGGCATACTGTCCTGCCTGCCAGAGGACCTGGCGGCAAGGCGGCCCTGGAGAGACTGTCCTCTGTGGTCCCTTCCACCGCCTGCCTCTTCTTGGCCCTCTTCCCTAACCTGTGAACCTCAACGTGCTACCGTGTTGCCATCTTAGAATCTGGGCCCCTAAGGGGGAGGTTTCACTCACCCCTTCTCTGCCTCTCCCGATCTCTCCACAGGGGACACCAGCCTAAGCTTGCTTCTAGGCCAAGCCTGGCATGGCTGCCTGTTTTTCCACAGACCTCAGGACGTAGAATCCTGCTCAGGCAAGCTGAGACCAAACCGCCCAGGGCCCTTCTCTCCTTGTGGAGCCTGCGGCTCCCCTCACTCCAGGATCTCCACTCACTCCTCCCGGCCACCGAGAGAGCACGCACCTAACACGCTCCTGGACTAACCCCCACGGCCCGGCCGGAGGCCCACAGCCCCTGCTAAGTCCAGACATGAGGTGGCTGGGTGGGAGACGGGGCCTTCTGCAGCGGGTCCCCGCCAAGCCTGCTCTACCGTCTCCTGGAGACCCCTGTCCACACCCAGTGCTGGCTCCCTTTGGATGGTCGGGGGACCCCAGGCCTGTCCGGCTGCCCAGTGGCTCAGCAACCTGGCCTGGGAGACAGGAGACAGGGCTTCAGTCCAGAGGTAGGTGTGTGGGGCTGGTGCTGCTTGTGCAGGGCAGGCTGCTCTGGGCCTGATCCCTGGCAGCTGTGACCTTCCAGGACCCAGAACAGCTCCTGCTTGCCTAGGAATAGGGGCCAGGGGGGAGCTGCTCTGGCGGACCAAGTGAGGGCAGAGGGGTGCAGGTTCTGGAAGTGGGGCTCCTGGTCCCCAAGCTCTCCCGCTCAGCTCAGACTCCTTGCTGGCTCACAGGGGCCCGTGGCTGCCGGGGAACCACAGCGGTGGCTTATGCCCCAGTGTGTTAGGGTGCCGCCAGCTCAGGGTCCTGTCCTATCTGCTGCCAGCGGGATGGATATGGGCTTCTGAGAGGGGTGGCCTCGCGCTGGGGTCTCTGGAAGCTGTGGCAGCCGTGAGGTGCGAGAGCTGGTAAAGGCCTGGTGGTCGGGGAGCCAAGTGCCCCTGCACACCAGGAGGAGCAGGAGCCGTGCTCTCCGGAGGACAGCCGCTGGTCACCTGGCCCCACACCCTCAGGACACCTGCTTCCCCGCTGGGCCTCGTCCCCTCCCACCAGACAGCCCGGGCCTCCAGTGAGCTCCGCCCAAAGCGTGGGTCAGAGGCCAGCGTTTCTCAGGCTCCCGGCTCTGGCCCACAGTGGTTGCTTTGTCTGCGGGGCCCTAGCTGGGGTGGGCGCCGGAACGGGCAACACCAGGTCCCCTACGGGGTGTCCGGGCCCCACGGGAAGCATCTGACTGCACTCAGGCCTCTGCGGGGGAGAGGCTGATCCCCCAGCTCCCTTGGGGACAGAGGCCAGGCGAGGCGCGGATCTGCCCAAGCCCACCGCTGCCGCCTGCTGGGCCCAGCCCGCCCCTCCCCCTACCTCGCGCGTGGCCCGGCCGCTGGCGCATCGCGCGGCCTTGGCGAGCCAGGCTCAGGTGCACGTAGGTGAGCCACGCGGCACAGGTGAGCAGCAGCAGCAGCAGCAGCAGCTTCATCCGCTTGCGGACCTTCTTCACTGGGAACCACGGCATCGCGCTGCGCTCAGAGCCGTCGCCACATCCCCGCCGCACTCAGCGCCCGAGGCCCCGCAAGGTCCTTTGTCCGCCGCCCCCGGCCCCCGCCGCGACCCTGCGTCCCCGCCGCGGCCCGGGTGGGCGGCGGGAGCGGCTCCTCGGCGCCCCCGCCCAGCCGCCCCGCCCGGCCGCCTGCTGCCAGCGCCTGGGCCGCGGCGGGACCGAGCGGCACGCGCCGGCCGCGCTCCTGCCCACCGCGCGGGGAAGCGGCGGCGCGGCCAACCGGGCGGGGCCGGCGCGCGCGGGGCCAATGGGCGGCGGGGGCGGGGCGCGCGGAGACCCCGCCCACGACGCGCGCATCCACCTGGGCACACGCGGGGACCGGGCCGGGGGCGGAGCCTCGCAGAGGCTGGGGGCTGCGGCGGGCCACCTGGGCTGGGAGGGGCCGGGAGAGTTCGAGGAGCAGAGACTGGGGGGGCTCGGCCGCTGCGTGCGGGCCAGGCTCAGGCCGCCCCAGGAAGGCGCGGCGGGTCCGGGGACGCTCCGCGGGGCGCCGGGACGGGTGGTGAGGGCGGCGGAGCGCTCTGGCCCAGGGCGCGGGTCCCGGGCTGGGCCCTGAGGTGGACGAGCGTGCAGAGGCTTCATCTCCACTGTCACTGCTGTGACCTGCTGCCCTTGGCCGCGTGTCCGGAGCGCAGGTGCCGGATGGGCCTTGGCCTCAGGGGTGCCCGCGCCGTCCCTTGACCTGGTGGACACGTCTGTCCCGTGCCTGTGACCGTCCCACCTCCAGGTTAGCCCTTCCACAGGTCCTGGCTGTGGGCACAGCACAGGGCTGGCTTCTCTCTGTGATGTCTTAGCCTCTGGCGGGAACACAGGGATGTGGGATGCTGTTTGGCACCTGGCCGCAGTCACCCAAAGGCTTTGCACCCCGCAGTTAGTACAGCCTGTGGGGATAATCGGGGTCCCTGGTCCTGGTGTTCTGGGCTGCCACAGGGGGCCCAGATTTGGGGGAGAGAAGACTCGGCCCCAACTGGTGCCAGGAAGGTCTGGTTCTTGTTCTGACACTGCCCTAGCACCCACTGCCCCATTCGGTACACAGAGTTGAGCTGGTTGTGTTCTGCTGCCCTGTGACCTTCACACCCATCGCCTGCTGCCTTCATCCTGTCTTCCTCCGTGTGCTTTCCATGGTTAAATTAACTTTGCATTCATAAAATGCACCTTGTTCCTTGTGTGCGAGTGTGGGGACCCCGATCCCTTCCTGCCACCACTTGGCCCAGGACGTTGCCTAGATCTTCAGGAGCCGCACCTTGGGGAGCACAGCATGGACCGGACACACGAGGCCTTTTCTTCCATGGAGGTCAGGTTGCCCGGCAGAGACAGACGAGTGAACAGTCTTCGTGGGCGGTAGTAAATTCCGTGGAGGAAAGTAAATGGGGTGATGGTGCAGCACGGAGGAAGGCTCCCTTCAGCTGGAGTGACCCGCTTCAGGGAATGATACCGGATCCACAGCACGCAGAAGCTTTGAGAGCAAACGTCGGGAAGCAGGTGCAGGGAGAGGAGTGTTCTGGACTCTATGGTCTCTGAGGGTCGCCAGCCGGGGATGTGCTGTGGTCATCTGGAAACTGGCAGGCAGGATGAAGGGCAGGAGGCAGGAGGCAGGGGTGTGAGAGGAAGGCTGGCACCCTTGTTCTGCCTACTGCCACATCAGGCTGGCTCAGCCTTTCTGAGAGTGATCACTAGATCTGTCCACTCCACCCACAGAAGAAGGGTCCCAGCATGCTCATGTAGACAGTAGAACAACTCCACAAGTTCCCTTCATGGCAACTCTCACCTACACCTGTTCACTTGTTTTTAAACCATTGCAGAATAACAAAAACAAACTCAACTTTGCTTGATATGACACAACTCGACTCTCCCAACCGACACTGGGGTCTCCTTAAAAGTGAGTCTCAAGTCACTTTTACTCACCTTTGGGTGGAACAGAGTGCCGTATGGAAAAACTGGGGGGGGCAGAAGACTGCTGCGGGGTTGACACACCTTGCTGTGTGGAAGAAAGTGAGGATGAAAGACCTTGCTGGACAGGAAGACCATGCAGTTGGACTAGTGTGCTGTGTCGGAGACCATGAGGGGGCCCAAGCGTGTGGCATGTTCCTGTAGTTCGAGCATTCAGAAGGCTAAAGTAGGAGCAGTGCTATGTGTTTGAGGCCACCCTGGACTTCATGAGTTCAACCCCAGCCTGAACTACATAGGAAGACTCTGTCTCAAAAAAACAAAAACAAAAAACCAAAAGGCTAGGGATTTAGCTCGAGTAGTACTGTGCCACCTTGGAAGTATGAGGGCTGAGTTTGATCCCTGGTACTGAAAAAAAAAAAGAGGACAGGAACAGCATGCTGTGTAGAAGACCATGACGGTGGAACACTGGTACTTGTAGGAGACAGACAGGGCTAAACACCTTGCTCTGGGGAAGGCAGTGATGGTGAACACCGTGCTATGGGTATCAGGAGTGTGCCACAAGTTCCTGTGTGGAGGGTGGTCGGGGTGGAACACCTTGCTGTGTGGCAGAACAGGAGAGTGCAACACCCAGCTTGAGGCGTGATGGATGTTGCTAATTTTAACTATCCCGTTACAGATTTTTCTACCTTCTTTATCTGTTGATTATTGAGCTGTCAGTTATTGAAATTTTCAGTAATATTTGTGAATCTATGATTTTTCTTTTCAGTTTCATATTTTTGCCGTGTGATTGTTTAGTGAGATATGCATTATGAACTATTAGTTCTTAATAGAAAACTCCCTTTTGCATCATCATGTGATCACTGTAATCCTGTTTACTTTGAAGGGCAAATCAAATAGTGTCCAATGCATAGAGTTTTAGCATGTTTGGCTGAGTTAATGGTAGACAAGTGTATCTGCATAATTTTCTATTTAATCTATGTTTCTATATTTATTTAAAAAATATTTGTGTACATTTCAATTGATAAATAAAAAGTGCAAGAATAGAAGTGAGAGTTGAAAATCATGCTGTTCAGAGGAACTTGTTGTGTACAAGACTGCGAGGCTGGAAGCCCGTGCCGTGCGGGATGACTTGTTGTGTGTTACACGATGAGGGTGGAACAGGGTGCAGTGTGAAAAACTGTGAGACGGGAGCACCTTGACTGTGGAGGACTGTGGAGCACTGTGGAGGTGGAAGTCTGTGCCGTCCTGGAGACTGAGGAGGAACGCATGGCGTGTGAGGGCCATGAGGATGGAGGATGTCGCTGTGTGGAAGACCAGGAGGTTGTAGGTGTGCTCCATTGAAAACTCTGTGTGTGGAAGACCTTGCTGTGTGGGAGATGGTGATGTGTGGAGCCACGAGGGCGAAACCCCTTGGCATGCGGAAAGTTATGAAGGCGAATACTTGCTATGTGGAAATTCGTTCACCACTCAAGACTGTGGTGGAATAGCTTGAACGTAGAAGATCACGAGGAGGGCGCACTTTGATGCGTGAAAGGCGGTGTTATGTAAGCCCTCAAGAGCTGCATACCATGCTATGTGGTGTTTGCTATGTGGAAGATCACGAGGGTGGAAGACTGTGCCGTTTGGAAGAGCATGAGCATAAGACGCTTGGCTGCGTGGGAGACCACGAGTGCAGAGTTGCTGTATGAAAGACCCTGAGGGCGGAGGCCAGAGAGGACACAGTGGGCTCTGGGCACACAGCGGCAGGGGGAGCAGGGGGACGCTGCACACGGGGGTGAGAGAAGGAGAGGGTGCTGCACTTGGAGGAGCAGGGAGGGTGGGGATGCAGGCCGAAGAACAGGAGGAGGGACCCCGCGCACACCCCAGCAGGGGAGCAGAGAGGACGCTGCACTCAAGACTCGGGGTGCTCAGTTGCTTTCTGTCCCCGGGTAATGTCAAGCAGAACTGCTCTGCTGACCCTGGGTGCCCTGTGGGCCCCTCCAAGGCTTTATGTTTTAAACTTCATGTTATATTTTTGCACTCTAGATTGAACCCAGGGCCTTTGCATAGTGCTACATGTGCAGCCCTTTCATTATTTTTTATTTTGAGAGAGTGTTTCACTAAGTCACGAAATCGCACATCTTGGACTTGGATTTGTATTTGTGGCCCTCCTGCCTCCTCTCTCAGAGTGCTAGTGAAGCAGAACTTAAAGTAAAGCAAGCTTTTTCCCAGCCCCGGGTGGCTTCCCTCTCAGGCCCACCCATTTCCCGGTCCTGGAGCTATGCCCTTGTTATAGTATAGATACAGTTGGCAACTCTGTCCTGTAAACAAAATTTATGCCATCTGTTCTCACAAGACTCACAAGGCTAAATCACGAAGCTGCCCACTCTTGTCCTGGTCCTGTAAACTCACTTGCTGCATCCCTGGAAAGACCACTTCGCTTTGACCAAAGGTGTGAAGCTGGAGCTTATCAGGGAGGAAGGAAGCTCCGGCCCTGTCGGTGGGAATGCAGACCGGTGCAGCCGCCATGGAAGCCGGTGTGGAGAGTCCTCAAAATCACAGCATTACAGGGCCCATCGTACCCTGCTGTTGTCCTGCTAGGAATATACATGAAAGAATTAAAAGGATCATATTATAGCGACATAAGTGCACCCATGTTCAGAGCAGCTCAGTTTGTGACAGCTGAATCTTAGAAACAACCCAAATGCCCATCAGCTGGAGGCTGGATAAAAAAGATGTGTTTTTTAAAAAATAAAATAAAATGGAGTATTACTCTGCCATAAAGGGTGATAAGTTTGAGTCATTTATACTCAAATGGACACACCGTGATGACACACTCATAGTGAAACAAATAGGTCACAGATGTGTAAATACCATATCTTTTCTCTGGTATGAGGATCCAAAGATGTAAATGAGTTCTAGAATGTATGATAGATTTGGTGAAATAGAAAATATTCGAAGAAAAAAGGGTAGGGGTAAGTAATGAGGGAAAAGAAAACATATGATGTTAATATAAAGAAAGCATATGTGTATGGCGGGGGGGTGTAAGGAGGGTAGGGGAAGGGGTGAAAATGAGAATTAACTCATGTTATATGCTGGTACAAATTCCCAATATTGAGTGTGATCATGATATGTATATAAAATGTACCAATAAAGAATTCAATTTAAAAAACCAGAGCTTATCCTTAGTTCTAAGCTTAACCTTTGGACGTTAATCCATTGAGCTGGTTAACTTACAACCTGGAATAAAATCCTTCCGTTTCCCATTGGTCTCTCCTGTTTCTTATACCCCAAAACACTGGGACAACAGGGGTGCACCACCAGGCCTGGCGTTTTGTGGAAAGTCTCTTCCACTCATGGCACACGTGTGTCCTCCTGAAGTGTTAAGGGAGCGCGCTCTTCCGCCCGGTGAGACCACACGACACGATGTCTGCAGTGTGGTGGATGAACCTGTGTCTGGGGAAATGTCTGGGACCTAGTTCCTGATGGAACAGATGTGGCTTCTGGGCTGGACGAGGGGTATTCTGGAGTCAGGGCTGACTGTCTCGCTAGGGTGCAGAGAAGCGTGCCAGGCTGTGCCGCCTGCCGGGCGCTAGACCCACAACACAGCGGCAGCTGTAGTCGGCACTGTCCAAGCACACGGGGGTCTGTGGGTGGCTTCCAGCGAGCTGCTTCAGATTCATTTGTTTCTGCACAGGCCACACGGGTGAGGTGAATGGGCCGGAGGGGCTGCCCTGTCCCAGAGCTGGCGCCGGTGGCACTGTCTCCTGCCCCTGCCTTGGGTCAGCACCTGACCGCCACAACTTCCTCTGCCTCGGGCCACAGTGAGCTCCCAGGTCTCTGGGAGATGGTCAGTGCGGAGCCAGTGGCCTGGAGCCTGTTACTCCCTCTTTCCCACCCTCAGCGAGCTGAGGCGTCTCCCCCGCAGGCCTCTGGGAAGGGTCCAGGAAGACTTGCGGGAGAATCTTTGCAGCGTGACTAGGTTATTCTCAGGGACACTCCTTGCCTGCGTGTGAGGGCTGCGACTCGGCTGGAACTGGCTGAGGGGGTGTGTTCTCTACTGCGGTGGCGCACTTGAGGCTCCTTGAGGCGGCCTGGGAGTCTCTGTTCCCTACCTGAATTTGTAAGCTGGAGTCCTGACCCTCCGTCTGACAGCACTTGCAGGAGGGCATTTGGGGGTCGCTGAGTTAGGTGGGGCCTGGGCTGATGGGACTAGTGTCCGCAGAACGGAGCTCAGGGCTCCCTGTTCCAGTGCCCTGAGCCAAGGCCCGGGAAGCCAGATGGAGATGGAGCCAGGAAGAGATGAGAACCGGGTCCTGCTGCAGCCTCATCTCAGACTTGCAGTCTGCGGGCCGCTGAGAGGCTGGGTTTCTCTCAGTGTTTACAGGTCCAGCTTGACCCAGCCACAGCCAACTTAAGTTTTAACCACTAGGACTGTGCCTTCCTGATCTCTGCTTCCCCTGCTGTTTCCAGGCAAACTATAAACAGATGTAACCAGGAGAGCAGTAAGTGGGCTCTGCGACTGATCTTGTCAGCAACAGTACACTACTTAGGGTTCAGCAGAAGAGCAGAAGTAATGTGATAGATACACGATTTACAAAGTAGCTTATGCGGCTGCCTGTGGAGTCAAGGGCAGATGAATACAAAGGGCCACCTGCGTGCTTGTGGGCTGGGATCGCGGCAGCGTTCAGTGTGAACCCATATCCGAAAGCCAGTGGGTGGGTTGGGAATGCAGTTCAAGTGGCACCGTGTATTCCTCGGAAGCACAAAGGCCTGAGTTTGATTCCCAGTACAGCCAAGAAAAGGAAAAAATCAAACCAAGCTAAAGGGTCTGCTTTGGAAGGCTGAGGAGTGTGTGCTAGAAGGCTGAAGGGTACGCCCGAAGGTAATAGTGAAGATGACAGTTCTCCAAAGGAAAACGAGAGATTTTCTTCTTTCTCTTTTCATTCCTTCTAGGCTTGTGCCAACTGATGGGAGTCAGACCGCTGCCATCCTAGGCTGACTAGAGACCACTTTAAGGCTCTTCCATCCTGTTAGGTTTTAGACCTGCTAAAGATGGATATCATGGGCTAATAAGGCCTAATAACCATGGCTACACCCCATAACTCCTAGCATTCTTCAACCCTGCTCTTGACAGGCAGCCAGGACTCCCTGTTCTCAAGCTGTGTCCCAGCAGGTGGCCACAACTTCTCTTCACTGAGCTCTGTCCCTCAGAAGCCCCCACCCCGCTTTTGAGACAGGGTCTTGCTCTGTAGTTCAGGCTGGTCCTGAGCTCACTATGTAGCTCAGGCGAGCCTGGAACTCAGCAATCCTCCTGCCTCTGCCTCCTGAGTGCTGGGATGACAGGCACGAGCCACCATGTGCAGAACTGTAGTTTGTGGTGCTGATTGCTGGTGGGTGTGAGTCACCACGCTGGGCATCATTGTATGTGGTTTCTGGGGATCGAACCAGGGACCTTGCGCTTGTGAGGCAGGCGCCAGAACCGCTGGGCTAAATCTCCTGCCCAGAAATCCCATTTTTACCTTTTCCTTTCACAGTTCCCCTTTGTGCTCAGGACCCTATAAAGACCTGAGCCTGTATGAAAGCTACTGGTCTGGTCTAGATGCCAGGCGGCCCCTCTAAAGTTTGCTCGGAAACAAACCTGTCCTGTTGAGCTCCTGTCTTTGTTTTGTCCTAACACCACCCACATCTGGGTGATCTTCCCCCTTCAGTAAGTCAGTCACCCAGACACACCTACAGCTGGGCTCTCTTAATCCATCAGCTTTTTTTTTCTTTTCTTCAAGTTGACAAAACAATTATCCCTATCAGGAATGTGTCCAGTGTCATCTATGTTTGCTTGAGGTGAAGCCATTTTCTCCTGATCATTATGAATGCCCTTTCTTAAGACCCTAATCGTGGGGTCCACTAGCCTTGCTACGTCTAGGGCCATGCTTCTGCCAGAAGTACTCAACAGACTGCTGTCTGCAGTCCTGGCTCTGTCTGCAAGCTCAGCACCACATGCCCACCGGTAATGCTTGGTGCATCAGTGCTCTAACACACAGCTTATTGTGTTCCCAGGACGTGGTACCACTCGCCATACTGCTCTCAGACGTTGGGGCCTGGTATTTTGTTATGGCAGCACAAGCTGACTAATACACTTCCGTTCAACATACCTAGAGTTTTCCTACTACACAGATCAAGTGAGGGGTTAGCAAACTGCCTGTCAATTTTAATCCTAGGGCACCGATCCATTAGCCAACAGTATTGATATTTATAGGTCAAGACAGTGTTTTGTGCTTCTTTTTCTTTTATGTATTTCCCACTAAAATCCCACACCACCCTGTGTCCTGAATAAAGTGCCCCTGACCTGCCAAGCAGGAGTTTCTAGGCCCCTTTCCGTGCAGCCCTTTTGAGTCCCCATCAGCCATCCCGAGTCCATGGGTTGGAGTGGATCTAGAGGGTCCAGCAGGCAGGTGAGCGAGGATAAAATACTGCAATTTAGCAATTTAAGAGGGAGACACTTAGTTTTTAAGAATAGCTTTAGGTGTAAAGAGATACTAACCAAATAATACAGAGGTTCCCATGAGCTCCAATCCCATACTTCACCCCACTAATAACATCCGCCTTCAGAAGATATATTTGCCAGAATTAAGGCACAATGTCAATATACTGCTTTTAATCAAATAAAGTCCCTGCGTCATATCCCCTCAGCTCTGCAGCGCCCGTGTGGGCCAGTGACCCCCTCGGGACCGACGTGCAGTTCGCAGCTCCGCAGCGCAGGGCGCTCCGGTTCCCTCGCTGAGGACCTGGCCGCGGGGCTGCGGGTCCCCTCGTCCGCATCCGCCTGCCGCTGTCTTCGCATTTTCTAGGTGCTCATACGTGACTGTGTTTTGTTATTTTTTTGTGTTTTTCTCAAGCACTTTTTTACTTCCTGAACTGCAAGATGCTACATGCTCGTTTTGTACATTTCCTGCCCAAATCCTGCAATGGCAGTTTCCCGGAGGGTGGAAAATGAGCTAGCAGCCACACTCTGGGGCTGGGAAGACTCACCGTGACTGGGTCAGTGTCTTCTTCGTGCCTGCGCCGCTGAACACGCGCAGACATGCGTGCGCACGCTCGCCCCTGCGCGCGCGCCTCCTGGGCCCCGCGTCCTAACGGCAGCGCTTGGCGTCTCCAGCGCTCGTCCCCAACCTGCGCCCCTTTCCGCGGACGTCGCCCCCGTGGGGAGGGTCCGGCCCCCTCCGTCTCCGAGGGAGGCCTCTCACCAGCCTTTCGCAGGGCTCTTGGGACTCCTCCCCTCAGCCTCTTGCGGCGTCATTCCCCCCAGCCGGCCTGGCCCTCTCCCTGCGGTCGGTGCGTTCACACCCGTGTCCGAGCCTCCTTCCCTGGTCACATGCTGGATTCTCCCGCGGGGAGCCCGCGACCCCGAACTTCTGGAAAACACTTGCTCCGTGGAGGTTCACGCACTGCGGTGCCCGCCTCTGTCCGTCTCCCCGTGGGTGTTTTTCCGGAGCGCACCGGCCTGCCCCTCCTCCAGCACGGAAGGTGAGTTCAGACGTCCTTCGTTCACACCAGCACTGGGTGCGGTCAGTTTTTGGATTGTAGCTATTTTTTGTAGGTGCATATTGGTGTCTTGTTGTTTCAATTTGTAATTATCTAATAGTGGTGTGTGACATGGGCAGATGACATACACTTTTCTGTGTCACCTGTGAGACTTCTCTGGTGCGGTGTCTGCTTAACATTTTGGCTCATGTTAAGATGAGGTTCTTTTGGGCCAGGGATTTAGCTCAGCGGCGCTGTGTCTCCTGGCAACTGGAAGGTCCTGAATTGAATCTCCAGTACCAGGGGGAAAAATTAGGTTATTTTTCTTTTTTCCGGTTTTCCTGTACTAGAGATTGAACCTAGGACCTTTGTACTGCATTGCATCCCCAGACCTTCTTTATTCAAAAAAATTCTTTTGTGGTACCAGGGGTCAAACTCAGGCCCTTGTGCTCCCAAGGTAGGCGCGCTACCACTTGAACTAAATCCCTGGCCCCTTTCTTCAACTTTTTAAAAATTTAAATTTTTTATTTTTGGTTTGTTTTTATCTTTACTGGTACACTGTATATACGCATCATGATCACACTCAATATCGGGAATTTGTACCAGTAAACGACACGATTTAATTCTCATTTTTTTCTATTCCTCTACCCACCTCCCAACCCCCACCCCCTAAATACATAAGCTTTGTTTCCATCACATTTTTTCTTGACCCCTCATTACTCACTCCACATTTCCCTTTGAATATTTTCTATTTCACAATATCCATCATACACTCTAGAACTCATTAACATCTTCAGTTTCTCATGCTAACCTTTTGAGACAACCTCTCATTGTGTCACTAAGTTGCCCAAGCCAGACTTAAACTTGGAATTCTCTTGCATCAGCCTCCTGGATTGCTGGGATTACAAGCAGATAGTTGTTTATTGTTGAATTTTAAGAGCTTGGATATTCTAGTTATAATCATATTAGCTGGGCATGGTGGCACACATCTGTAATCCCGACACTTGAAAAGCTGAGGTAGGATTGCCACAGGTTTGAGGCCAGCCTCAGCTACATAATGAGTTCAAGTGCAGCCTGAACTATATAGTGACATCCTGTCTCAGAACAAAAATTATAGAGGATTGGTGTGATTTCTTCCTTAACTGTTTGGTAGAATTTACCAGTGGAAGGCTGGTGGTATAGCTCAGTGGTAGAAGGTTTGCCTACCATGTGCAAGGTTCCAGATTCAATATGGAAGATTAATTAATTAAATCTAATTAGAATAGGCCTTTTCAGTTTGCTTTTCCTTGTATGAGTTGGGTAGTTCGTGTCTTTTAAGAAATCAGTCAAACAACACTGAGATTCCATCTCACTCCACAAAGAACGGCTGCGATTACAAAATCAATCAACAATAAATGCTGGCGAGGCTGTGGGGAGAAAGGAACCCTTCTCCACTGCTGGTGGGATTGGAGACTTGTGCAACCATTGTGGAGATCTGTGTGGAGATTCCTCAGAAAACTAGGACTAGAGGTCCCATTCGACCCTGCCAGCCCCCTCCTAGGAACATACCCAAAGGAGTTTAAAAAATCACATTGGAAAGACAGATGTACCTCCTTGTCCATAGCAGCTCAGTTCGTGATAGCCCGATCTTGGAAACAACCCAAATGCCCATCAACTGGAGACTGGATAAAGAAGCTGTTTTTTTTTAAACGGAGTATTATTATGCCATAAAGAATGACAAGGTTCATTCATTTATGTGCAAATGGATACAGAGGACACACTAATAAGTCAAATGAATAGATCACAGATATGCAAATACCAGATCTTTTCTTTGATATGAGCACCTGCAGATGCAAAGGTCCTCTAGAATGTATGATAGTTTTTGTAGAATGGGAAAGATCCAAAAGGAATTGACGTGGGAATGTAATGAGGGGAAGGAATAAATATGATTCGGGAAAAAATAAAAGAGTATGTATATAGGGGGTGGGGAGGGGTGGAGGGGAGGGATGTGGGTAAAAAATGAGAATTGACCTGTGTCACATATTGGTACAAATTCCCCAATGTTGTGTGTGATTGTGAGCTGTGCATATAATGTACTAATAAATAATTCAATTAAAAAAAAGAAATCAGTCTATTTCATGTTAGTTATCAACTATGTGGACATAGAATTGTTTGTAATATTATTTTATCATCCCTTTCATGCCTGTGGGGTAAGCAGAGAGGGATCCTCTCACTGAGTAATTTCTGCTTTCTGTTTGTGATAAGCCTATTCAGAGGTTTATTAATTCACTGAAAATTTTTTTCAAAGGTGGTTTTAGGTTCATTGATTTTTCTACTAATTTCTTGTTTTCAATTTCACTAATTTCTGCATTATTTCTTGTGCTTCATTTAGTACTTAAATTGTTCTACTTTCTGTGGTTTCCAGAGGTAGGCATCCAGATTACTAATTCGGGTCTTTTCTCTTAGACTGTGTACATCAGAGGCTACAGAATCCCTTCTCAGCACTGTCTCCATGGCATCACATGAATTTTGTAAGCTGCGTTTCCATTTTCATTTAGTTCAGAATGTTTAAATTTCTCTTGGGGGCTTTTTTTTTTTTTTTTTTTTTTTTT
>PVIC010004879.1:0-60400 GCA_004025085.1 Thryonomys swinderianus | reverse complement strand
AGTCATGAAGAAATCAACAAATGCTGGTGAGACTGTAAAGAAAAAGGAATTTTTCTACGGTAGTAATGGGAGTGTGACTAGTACAAGCACTGTGGAAATCAGTATGGAGATTCCTCAAAAAGTAAAAATAGAAATTCCACTTGACTCAGCTATCCTCCTAGTTATCTTCCTCAAAGAGCTCAAATTACCATATTACAGGATAGATGCACACCTATGTTATAGCAGCACAATTTATAATAGGTAGATCTTGGAAACATTGTATACATCCATCTGAATGGATAGGAAAAATGTATTTATACACAATGGAGTACTATGCTGCTATAAAGAAAAATAAATTTGAGCCATAGGCAAATGAATGCAACTTGAGAACTTAATGGTAAGTGAAATAAATCAGACATGCAAGACTAAATACATTGTCTTTTAGGAGAAATCCAAAATATATATGAACAGAGGTCAGGACAAGAGAGATAAACAGGAAAGTAGAGAGAAGTTTTAAAAACTAAGTTACTTATTCAAAAATATTTTATTATCTATATCACTAGTTTCTCTTAATTCTTTAAAAAGAAAGTTTGTGCCATTGTTTCTTTTGTGTAAGAGAGAACTTTTCTATGTCTTGCACTCTGAGTAGCCACCTTAAAGATAGTGATACACAGTGTATTAAATATTGTTATTCCTTTATTATTTGGTAACAAAATTTCATTTCATTTTTCATAAAAAGAATTTGGATCAAAGGATAAAGGGAAAGAAAAATCAAATAATAACATGTGCTGGTGAGTCCGTGAAGGGAAAAGGAACCCTTCTACATTGTTGGTGGGAGTATGAATTACTAGGGCCATTATGAAAATCAATAGAGGGAATCCTCAAAAAAACTAAACCAGAAATTCCATTTAACCCAGTTATTCTCCCTCTCATATCTTCCCAAAAGAGGTAAAAGATATAATGATACATGCATAACTATATTTCTAACAGCTACATAGCTGCTAAATAATAATTAAATCTCAGGAATAACCTGTATGTCAATCAGCAGGTAAATGGATAAAGAAAATGTATTTATATATAATGTGATACTTATTCCATAATAGATAAATTTGAGTCATTTGTAGGAAAGTGTCTTGAGACCATAAGATTAAGTACAACAGACACACAAATTTAAATACTATGTTGTCTGTCTTTTATGAGAAACCAAAATATAAATAGCAAGGCAAAAGAGAAATAATAGGAAATAGGGAGATCTTTTGCAGATGGGAAGGGACCAAGACATAGATGGAGGGGAAGAAAAAGGCATGAAAATATAATTGCATGCACATATATCAGATCCCCACCAGGAATGTAATTATTATGTATGACAAATGTGCATTCTTAAGAATTGAGAGCAAAACAGGAATTCTGCTCCATCAGTGTCTGACCCGGAAACCTTTATCTCCTGTGACCTCAGACCCACAGGCTCTTTCCTTCACAGTGGGCCTAGGAGCTTTCTGTTACCTTCCTGCTTTTGGCCTACACTGTGCTGTACTAGCTACATGACCTGAGGCCCTGTAGCTAGTGGGTTGAGTATAGCAAGTCTCCATGACAGTAACTGGTCTCTCTCCTCCTTCATCCACAAATGGTTGTGAGTCCCTGTCATGCCTTGGACTTAGTTTTAGGCACTGGCAGTAGCCAAGGGGATTCTTGCTGTAATGGAGCCAACTCTAGCTAAGCAGGTAGAGTCCAGGATGGAGACCATGGCTGGAAATAGGAAGGGTTGGCGGTAATTGGTCTAGAGATGGTCCCTTAGCTGGGAACTAAGAAAGTTCTCTATGAAAGATCTTAAGAGAAAAGTCAGAGAGCTCAGCTGCAGGGGATTAATTTCTAGAAGAGAGTGAGGTTAAGACAGGATAGTGGTGCAGGAGGTAGGAAGGGAGGGTGGGGAATACCAGGGCACTGAGCCACTGAGTACAATGGGTCCCCAAGTGAGAAGATGGTCCATGACCCTTCATTTTGGAAGCAGCATGGAAATGAGTTTTGAATTTCTGGATGGCACACAAATTGAGTAAATCAGTCCAGAGCAGCCCAAGACCCTCACAGGGGAAAAACAATCAAGGTTATCCATAAAGGATTCATGGAATGGGTATCACAAGATAAAGAGGGTACATGCCACCAAAGACCTGGCTCAGTTGTGGTGTGTTTGGAGGATGCCTGGGGAGAAGGGAGACCAATACTGGGAGCCTGAGAGGACCACTTAGTGATGTGTGTCTGCTAGATTTGGGGGCCTGAACTGTTGGAAAGAATCTTACATGAACATAAAATACTAAGTGGCCTAAGCCAGTGAGAATTTGTCCCCCAGGAGCAGTTGGTATCTGAAAACTTTTGTTTTTTGATGCTGAAGACTGAACCCGAGTGTTCTCTACAACTGCAATATGTGTCTCCAGCTCTTAAAATTTTATTTGACAACAGGGTCTTACTGTGTTACCCAGGCTGGCCTCAAATTTGTGATGCTCCTACTTCAGCCTCCTGGGTAGGTGAGAGTGCAGATGGGATGCGTATGCTTACTCTGGTCAAAGACACTTTCACTGTCACTTTGGGGTGGGTGCTGTCAGGCTCCTGTGGGTAGAGGTCACTGCATCCACCACCAGCATCTTTTCTAAGTGGCTTTCACATTTCAGGGTTTAACCAGTGGACCGTCATTCCCACCCCCCTCTCTCTCTCATCTTCCTTCTTTATCCTACATCTTAAAGAAAATTATTCTATACCTGCTGGGTAAGGGAAAGATGAGTGTTACTAGGTCTGCTTTTTACTAGCTTCATTTCTGAGATTCCATCTTGTTCTCCAGGGGCCTTTTACTTCTCCTACTCTAGGTGTTTTATGTCAAAATAATTGAACAACACAATTACAGGTAGTTGGATGTCCTTTGATGTCATCATAATACCCTATACCCCAGGTGGTTTGGAGCCAAGATGCTAATATGGTATTTTTCATTTTCTCAAAAGAGAAACAGAAGGTATGAGCCAGGGAGTACAGAATGGAGTTTTGATTAAAAGACTGTGCTGCATTAACACGTGTTGGCATCACATTATAAGGATTAAAACAAGCCAGCAATGAGTACTAAAGATTGCCACCAGCCTCGTTTTCAGAGTGAGATCAGGAGCTATAGAGAGCAGACCTCAGGCTTGTTGCGTGGCGAGGTGGTCACACCCTTCAGAAGTGGCTCTGGGTGTCTTTTCCAGTGCTATATGTTCCACATGTATGTCGGGGTGCGAGCCGGAGGGGGTATTGGTGATGAAATTGAAGACCCAGCTGGAGATGAGTATGAGATCTACAGGATCATCTTTGACATTACCTTCTTCTTCTTTGTGATTGTCATCCTCCTGGCCATCATACAAGGTAAGCATGTTCCCACTGGAGCTTTCAGCAATGTGGGACCTGAGCCACCTGTTACGAGTTCACAGTCCAGAAAGATAAGAATGTGTTGGGAAGGCCCAGAGAGCTTTTCTTTCAATACTTCTTCCTTGTGAAATCTATAGGATAACTAAGATACATGGGACTCTGAGATTCAGGAGAAGGTTACACATTTCTCAATCTCTCTTCAGATAACCCAAAGTATAATAAGTCCCTGACTTGTGAACATTCAAATTGCAAATTTTCACAGATGTGGAGAAACTTCACATTACGAACATTGTAGATGTGAACAAATTGCAGAAGTAGCTCACATGTCTGCCTGACATTGTTATAATTGTGCTACTGGGTGTTCACAGTATGGCACCATAGTGTATAGTAGTACAGTGTTCAGTCAGAGCCCAAGATGTCCAGAAGCAGGAGGAAAAACAGTAGTGAGGTGGAGAAGATGCCAGGAAGTGCAAAGCAATAACCATGGGCACAAAAGTGAAAATAATTGAGAGATTAGAACAAGGTGAAAAGATGGTAAACGTTTATCTTATTACTGAGACAAAAATGCATATTCCGAGGAGGAAAGTTTTATTTTGGCTCACAGTTTGTAGAGGTTTCTGTCCATAATTGGCTGGTCTCAAAGCAGGGTATGATGGCCAGAGATGCATCGTAAAGGAAAAATTGCCCATGGCAGGCAGGGCAGGCAAAAAAAAGAGCAACCAGCAGCAGCTGTAGCTGGTCTGCTTGCTTTCTCTCCCTTCATATCCATCCAGGCTACCAAGCTTTTGGGTACCCAGCCACAGCCAGGCTGATGCACCCATCATCCTCCCATCGAACACCTTAGATCCAGCTACTGCTGAAAAGCCGTACCTGTACCACATTAGGCTTTTAGGGAACATCGAGGTAGAAGCCATAACAAAGTCACTCTGTGTTTGGGTTTTTTTATGCTTTATATTGAACATTTGTGTTAAAGGTGTGGAAGATTCATTTTGTTGAACATATCAATAAAACTAATGTATGAACATTCTCGTAGCATGAAACTCATTTGTAAGTCAGAGACTAACTTTCTTACTTCATGTTGCATCTTTACCATTTGCTAGCTTTATGAGAAATTTTTTGGGGTAGGGGCAGACCATTTGGGCTCAGGGATCTATCAAATGGTGGCTAAATAAATATCTGAGCTCTTTTTTTTTTTTTTTTGAGACAGGGTCTCACTTTGTAGTTCAGGCTGGCTCTGAGCTCACTATGTAGCCCAGGCAAGCCTTGAACTCAGCAATCCTCCTGCCTCTGCCTCCCGAGTGCTGGGATTACAAGCGTGAGCCACCACACCTGGCTAAATATCTGAGCTCTTTGTTGAAAGGATGTACATTAAAGTACTCAACATAGTTTCTGATATGTCCTCAGCACAACAAGATCACAGAGCTAGCATTGTTGGCTGTTCACAATGGGTCAGGCATGTGTATTCACTCCCTTTACCTTGCCACCAGCACTGTGAGGACAGTGCTGGGAATCACAGATGATCTGGGAAGTAACTGAGCCGTGTAAGTCTGAGGAACTTTGCTAAAGTCCCTAGCTGTCCAGTGTCAGGTTGGAGTGTGTCTGGTTTGAGCATTTGGATTTGGGACTTGTAACAACTTCCCTTCATTTTACACTAACTTGAAGAAAGGTGTTTGTCTTTTAGGAAAGTCAGTCATTTTTTCCTGTTGAACACATTTATTTTGTCTTGTATTAAATGTTTGTAAATGTGATTTTATCCTTTAAGTCCTACAGTCATAAAAAGGTACTTGTATTTATTGTGTCTTTATTGAGCATAACATGTTTTATAAGAGTGCAAAGTCATAAAAATATATGGAAGGGTGCATAGTCAATCACAGGAAACAAAAGAAACAGCAACTTAATATAGTTTCTGGTTACTGCTCTTAATGAAATGATGCAGAGCTTATGAAGACTTTACATTAAAAATGATCTGAGGCAAATTTATATGGTAATGTTTATAGGATAATATTGTGTTTCTAATTAATACCTGCATCTTCCTGTTGGGGGATCCTGGATCTCATAAGCATGCATAGAAATTGTTTTGGAGCATGCAGCAAGTGCTAACACATCTGTACATGCAAAATTGAGTTTCTCTTGCTCTATCACTTCGTTTTGAAATGCTTCTTGAGGGCTGGAGATTTAGCTCAATGGTTCCAGCGCCTGCCTCGCAAGTGCTAGGTCCTGAGTTTGATCCCCAGTAACCACATACAATGCTGGGCGTGGTGACTCACGCCCACCAGCCATCAATACCACATACCACAGTGCCGGGCATGGTGGCTCACGCCTGTCATCCCAGCACTCGGGAGGCAGAGACAGGAGGACTGCTGAGTTCCAGGCTTGCCTGGGCTAGTGAGCTGAGGGCCAGCCTGAACTACAAAGCAAGACCCTGTCTCAAAAAAAAATGCTTCTTGAAACTGGGCTTGAGGGTGCACCCTTGGAGCCCCACTGTGGAACACTGAGGCAGGAAGATCAGAAATTTGAGGCCCAGCTTAGTCACGTAGTGAAATCCTTTCTCAAAGGAAGTAAGCATGTAGTGAGGATGTAGCTCAGTGCAGAGGTCCTGTGTTCAATTCCAAGTATCACAGAAAAGCAACCTTTTCAGGTAGTATTTTCCTCCACAGCTATGTGTACTTCTGTTCCCAAGGACAGAATTGGTTAGCTAGTGAAATATGGAGCTTACGTTCTTGAGCATCTTCCCACAGGGTTGTAGGTTTCCTCTTTCCTGGAAAGGAATAGCCAAGGGACTATGGATTTATTATTTTCTGGTTGATAAATACTAAACTGGGTTTCTCTTTAACTACAGGTTTAATTATTGATGCTTTTGGAGAACTAAGAGACCAGCAGGAGCAAGTCAAGGAAGACATGGAGGTAAGCCACCATCTGTGACTCAGTTGTGCCGCCATGAGTGTTCACCTTCCTTACTGCCTTCATCTAGAGACTTGAATGTAGGAGACAAACCCATGCATCATGCTTGGCTCCATGTGCCTGTCCTCTCTGATTCAGGAAATACATGTGTGGGGGCAGTGTGCTAGATCTGAACCAAAGTGGACTCTTAAGTGCAGGCAGCAGTATGGCTCTACTCTGGCTCTCAGGAAGTGGTTAGAGGATCCATCCAAAAACTGCAGGTTTGCAGATGGCTGAGGGGACAGCTGCTAACAGGGCAACATCCTGAGCCCTTGGAGAGAATCATCTCAGAGCTGAGGTCCCAGAGTTGGTGTCTGCTGCATCCTGAATGGCTGGGGAACTTCATAGAGGAAGGTATGCCTAGTCAGCACCTGTAGGTGGTGGAGATGTGGCTTTGAGAGAGTGAGCAGGACTGTTGGGGCTGCCTCCCTTTCCCTGCCCTCTCCCACCTTCATGTGCACCAGTCACATTGATTTTAGGGCACTTGGTATGCAGGGTTTTTTCCCTTGGGAGCATACGTGTTTCTGGGTGAAACAGTAAAGTCTAGGGTTGAAGCTGGAGAAAGCAGCCAGCCAGGGAAGAGCCTAATCACTCATTTGAAGTGTTTAGTTTAATGTTGAGGCTGTGGGAGAAAAGACAAGGGTTTTAAGCAGGGTCACAGGTGATGCAGGCTGTACACATTTTCCAGATAGAGATTATGAAATGGCTTTTGCTACAGATGTACCTGCCACTGCAGCTAGAAGAGTGGGAGGGAAGGAAGGTGGACGTGGTTGCGGGAAAGAGAACTTGGTCACTGGACAGATTCAGGATGGAGCAAAGAGTCTTGTAAGGCAGGATGAATTTTACGTATCATGATGACTTTATTCTAGGTGCAAGAGGCCAGAGCATCATAACCATGCTTCAGATAGAATGTAATAGCCTCTAAATGTCAAGGAAAAGGGAGTCTGTGCATTGCAGGGGGACAGTTATCACTGAATTCATTAAATTCCAGACATAATCATTTTAATTCTATGATTCTCATCATGGAGGGAGGGCGAGCCTCTTGGGTGGTGGCCTGGGCCTGTGGGTAGCAACCCAAAGCCGGTGTTGGTGTATATCTGCATGAAGAGAGATATGGCCTTCAGTTAGGGAAGCAAAAGCCAAAGTGCCCACTTGCATGATGTTCTGACCTGTAGCAGTGTTTGATCTATGTCAGTCAGTAGCCTGGCTTTTGCTCCTCCCTTTCCACAGGAAAGCCAGTTGTACCATCCTCGTCTAGGCCTGACTCTTTGGATAGTACCAAATCTGCAGTTTCAGTTGAGAGTACAGTTAATCCAGCCTGGATAACTTTTGCTAGTATGAACAAGAGTTATCTCTCGCATTGACATTTGCAGATAGGCTGCAGAAAACAAGGCATAGACCTTGATTTTTCCTATACTCTCTCCAACTATTTTTTCTTGCTGTTGCTACCCAGATTATACTAATGTCAGGATCCAGCTATGGCCTCACATTTATATCCAGGGGCTTGGTGCAACCTCCATGTGATAATGTTTGATATATACTAAGACTAACAGCTGCCTCCAACAGGTGAACATGCCATCTTCCTTTTGCTTTGTGAACTGACAGATATTTCCCTTTGTCTTCTAGACTAAATGCTTCATTTGTGGGATAGGAAATGATTACTTCGACACAGTGCCACATGGCTTTGAAACCCATACTTTACAGGAGCACAACCTGGCCAATTACCTGTGAGTGCTGGTGTCAGTCTTGCTGGCCTTTCCTGGAGCTGTCCCACACCCCATTCTCAGTAATCCATTACTGGGGCTTAGAAGCTTTGAGAGAAAGACCAGCCAACAGGGGTTCACTGGACTTGAAACTGGGGCAGAGCAGTGAGGTACACTCCCAGGAAGTCTTCCTCAGGTTTCCCATTTCTAACGAGACTTTTTTTTTTTTGGACATACCAGGGATCGAACTCAGGCCCTTCTCTTTCCACGGTAGGAGTAGTACCACTTGAGCTAAATCCCTGGCCCCTAAGTTGCTTTAAGCAGTATTGGAAATTCAGTTAAAAGTTGAAGGTCCAAAAAGTTGAAAGTCCAGGATGTAGTTTAGCAGTTCCGCTGCCTCCCTGGCAAGTGCAAGGCATGGGGTTTGATCCCCAGTTCCTCCCCCCTCCCCCCCAGAAAAAACAAATCCTAAGAATGACATGACTCTGAGTTAAGCTTTTTAATGTGGCTAGGGATTAAGCTAAGTGATTCTGCTGGCTGCCTGTCAAGTCCAAGGTCTTGAGTTCGATCCCTGGTACCACTTAACACAGTGCCAGGCATGGTGGCTCACACCTATAATCCCAGCACTTGGGAGGCAGAGGCAGGAGGTTTGCTGAGTTCAAGAATAGTTTGGGCTATATAGTGAGTTCAGGGCCGCCTGCACTACAACGTGAGACCCTGTCTTAAAAAAAAAAAAAAGTTGAAATTTTTCCCTACAGAGAAACCACCCACTACTGTTGTTTGACAAGATGCTGTTCTTAGTTTCTGACCTAGTTTTAATACCAAACAGATGAGATGCAGGCTAGCATTGAAGGATAAAATTGAGCTACCTTCAATTGAACCAAATGGTAAATTGGAATATCCTATTAAATTTATCTTCACTTAAAATTAATCTGTGTTGTTTTCATTTTGAAAAAAGTGTGTATATGCTTAACCTGCAGCCAGAATGTGTATAGGGGAAAAGTATACATTAGGTAAGAAAGGTGAAGTCTAAAAACATCCTTACCTCTTTCTGGTACTCTGTAAGTAATTTCCCAAAAATTTTTGGTGCCATTTTCTTTATCTCATACACAGCTGACATACAGTGCTTTCCTGATCAATCTCTCTGTGTCTGTAGGTTTTTTCTCATGTATCTCATCAACAAAGATGAAACAGAACACACAGGACAGGTAGGCAAACAGGGCATAAATGGCATCTTCAGAAAGGCTGCATGCTGGAACAAAAATACTAAAGAGGGAGGAAATGTTACTTGTGGTATCTTGTTTTCTTGAATTAGTATGGAAAAGATTGCCTTGAAAAATGTTAAGCTTCACATGCAAAAATGAGCTTTTATTACCTGAAAATACTGGGTTTGCATTTGGAGTCCTTTGCATGAGAAAACTGAATGTTCTTAATTATGATGTTCCTGATTGGTGTATCAGGCAGCAGATGATTGCAAATGAACTTCAGGGCTCAATGCTGTGATCAGTTAAAGATGACTAAGTATTTTCTAAGCTTTTTGAGGTCCCCCTTTCCTGACTGCTGACAGTAAGCTGTTAATAAGTTACACTTAAAGATGTAATGAATATAGTATTTTAATAGAACCCTCAGAAACACATACTCTAAATATATGTTTATCATCGTGGTCAAGAGGGGAAAGGATAAATATGATTTGGAAGGAAAAAGAAATACCATGTATATAAGGGGTGGGGGGTTGTGAGTGAGAAGAGATATGGATTAAAAATGAGAATTACCTTATGTCACATACTGGTACAAATTCCCCCATGTTGAGTGTGATTGTGAGCTGTATATAAGACATACCAATTAAGAATTCAATTAAAAAGTAAAGGCTAATATAGTTTGAAGCTAAATGAATTTTGAGTTTGCCAGTTCCATGTGATGTTCTGCAGAAAGGCTGAATTTCTTGTATTTTGTGTTAGCACACTAACTTTGAAGACTACTGTTAATACATTTCCTTGCCTATTACAGGAATCTTATGTCTGGAAGATGTATCAAGAAAGATGCTGGGAATTCTTCCCAGCAGGCGACTGTTTCCGGAAACAGTATGAAGACCAGCTAAATTAAAACCATACCTTCATCACCTCTAAAAATCAAAACCAAGTCTCTGGTCTTTCTTCTTCCCCTTCTCCCCCTCTCACTCTCCCTGGCCCTCTGCTCTCAAACACCTGGCTGACTGTGTGAACTGCCAGCCTCTGATTTTTCTGGGAGCATCAGAACGCAAACTCTGAAGACCTGACTGTTTCCCCCCACCTCTTGTATTTTCTTTGAGAAATAAAGACTGAAGAATAATCTAACTTCATACACAAGCAAAATAGGAACTCTGGGAAGTAAACCGTTGCAGACACACGATCATACCACACATGGACAGTTTCTTCGGAAGGTCCTGGGGATCTCCCTGAGCCATGGGACTTTCACCTCGATGCGTGGCAGCCACACTCACTTGGCTTCTTTATTTCACCATCCTGAAAGGAACTAAGGGTCACAGAGCACGCTAGCACTTAAGGTTGCCGTGGACACCGGTCGTGAGAGGAAATAGTGCCTTACTATATGTGGGTTGAGCTATGCAGAAGATATGAGCATGAAAATACATCTTTATTTTCTTTATATCCACCTATTTTTCCTTTGTAGATTGATTTTATGATTTTTTTCCTTCATTTTTTTTGGTGGGGGAGGGTAAGAAAAGCCGTTTGTTTGCACCTTTTCTTCCAAAGAGAGGTGTTGTGTCTCAGGATGGAAGGAGGGAAGGAGGCCCTTCTCATTCAGTTTTCCACATTTACCCTCCCCTTCTACCCCTGCTCTTATTTTTGGTGACGCTCTGATACAACATTGCAACTTTATGAAATCTTTGTATGAAAACACAAAGACTGCAAAAAAAAAAAAAACACTTTCAAAAGAACTAACTCATTGCATGTTGATTATGCAAGTTTAAATGAACCAAGAAAACTTTCAGAAGCAAGTTGACCAACATGAGAGACCTTCCATGATAATTATCCTCATAGTAATAAAGTGTTGTGGGCTTACCTGTATATTTGGAGCCAGTGTCATCCACCAACAGTGTGATACATCCTGAACTTGACAGTAGTGTTGGGGGTCCCCTCTTTCTTTCAGCCATCTGTGATCAGGTGTTGATTATGGACTTCGCATCAGGCCATTTTTTGATATCAAAGCTGAAGCAATATCCATTCAGGGATTTCATCAGGCTCATTACAAGACATGGATGATAATATCAATTGCTCCATTTTTTTTCCATTTTGAGTCCTTTTAAATGTAATGCTAATCTTTACAATTAAAAAGACAGATTCAGAATGGAAGCAAGGTCATTTTGCAAACACTGGAGCTCTTTTATTACAAGTCTGCTTGTTAATTTTAGAATTGTAAAACTGCTCTGATTAAACTATTTAACTAACTTTCTCACCTCCTTCTTTTGTGTTTTAACTAACTGAAAGGCCTCAAATCTCAAGCTGTTGCCTCAAGGTGGGCATAGGATAGTGTCAAGTGCTAAGGCAAGATCTTTACTGCTGTCAGACTTCCACGCAGTTGTGCGTGTTTGCAGTATCATTTCTGTTCTGAGTGTCAGGTGATAACAGAAAAAACAATATCTTTCCACTTGTTCTGGACGTTTCTCATTGTATGGATCTCTTGTTCATAGCTATATTTCCCTCTAATTCTAGGGATCTAGGTCCTATTGTAATATGAAAGAGAACTGGCACATTAGTAAGTGACCTGTTAGGTACCCAATGTAGATTAGACTTGTGTTATGTGTTAAGCAATGTGGTAAAGACTGGTCGTACACATGTTACTTTACAACTTATCAGCACAGTGTCCATGCTGCTCTACTTGGACCTTGTATTTGTCTTAGGGTATTATTTTTATTTGGGGGAAGAAATACATTCGACTGTAATACAGAAATGATTTCTAAGCCTTATTAGGGGGGCGAGCTGATGTTATAAGGAGCCTGAATGAGATAAATAAGGCCAGTTCCATACACTATCAAAGAAAACATCACACTTTTCCATGAAACATTGTAGAGGGAGCATCTAGGAGAAGAACCCATCTTCTTCCAGGACATAAAGTCCAGTGATAGATCCGGTCTTCATTTTGTAAGGCTCAGATCACAGTTGTTACAAACAACACTTTGGAGAGAAGCAAGGAAGTAAGTTCATAGTGGCCCCTAGACTCTGCAAGTTCGTATCCACTCTGAGGACTGCTCCTAGCTTTGAAATTCTAGTGACAGAAACACTCGTGGGAAACTTGGACAGGGCTCTTCCATTGGCCAGTGGACTTTGTGCACACCTCAGTGTTGAGGAAAAAGAGGAGCAGGACTGTGCATTTGAGGGAGCCACATACTTCCCAGACACACTGGCTGACAGGGACATTAGCTTTTCCTTTCTCAGGACCTCCACAAGAAGAGGGAGTTCTGTCTCAGCATGTTTATTTCCCCCAGAAATGTCCCCGTGATCCATAGACATATTGTGGCCTTCTACTTCTCTAATTTAACTACAGGGTGCCTATTCCAACTCCAGAAGTGGAATCCTTCTAGAAATTTTATATTATACAAATGTTAAACATTCCCAAAGAATATTATGGGCTTGCATGTATAGCTATCTTGGTTGAAAAAATGGACAAATTTCATGCTATGATTTGTACACACACACACATACACACTTTTTTCTGGAAACAACATTTGAACTTACCCTATAAAGTAAGTTGAGAGTCATGGCTGAAGTTGATGTTTTCCAAGGGCACTCTTCAGATATGTCTGAATGAGGCTCCTTGGACACAAATTTTTCACAGAGTGAGGAATTTGTTCTGAGCCCTGCAGACATTTAAATTACATGCAATAATTAAAATACACTAGGTGTGATTTTGAAAATCACATCTGAGAAAGTAACAGTTTTTCTCTCTTGCTTACCTGGGGGAAATGCTTTTCTTAAGCTTGTATTTTCTGGGTGCACATACCCATATGGCTCCATTTCTGTAAACGTCTCTTCACGGTGGTTAGTGGTAAATGTCTCATTTTTCTGGGCATGGTGAAAGAATATTTGGAATATTTATAATCTTTACTCAAGCATGGAATTCATGAAAGCTACTATGGAAAAGGCTTGGATATTGTATCTTCCCCAAATTACGTTCTATGCATCTACTGTGTTGTGAAGAGAGGATCCTCACAGTCACCTTTCTGATGATCTTTCTACCCAGTGCTCAACACATCAGTGACAGAAACTGGGGAACAGAACATCTTGTCTTGATACCTACACGTTGGTGCCACCTGGGTCTGTTAGTAGCTATAAATACTATAGCAATAGACATCTTTAGAAAGACAGAGCTCCACATCATGATATCTGAAAAGATACCATAACTGGGTAGCTAGTGTGGATATCTGACAGGTAGCTCTTCAAATCACAACTTGCTGTTTTTTTTTTAATGTCATAACTCAGTAAAAAGCTAGTGGCAATAAGAAACATCAATTTCTCCATATAGGTGACATTCCAGGGCTTTCAAGACATAAGAACTGGAAGGGACTCACCATCACAATGCAGATGTTATGTTAAATGGATTGGCTTTTAGTTCACTCTTGGCCAGTGAGAGAAACAGGTTATTGAAGTCAGGTTTCTTCTTCATCTTTTCCTTAGAACCAGAATAGCTTGAAAAACAAGGTCCCTATGACTTAGTAAACATAAAATGAAAAGCAGTGTGCTCTGAAAGTTTTGGTTCAAATATTGATGTTCACTGATACTCTTTCTGTAGTAGGGTTTGGGAGTAAATTTAATGGAATAACTGGCTTCAAAGTGTAGCATTGCAGATACCTTTCTCTTAAAAAATGAAGTGTCACTTTTAGGCTAAGAAAATAAGGAAAGTTTCTGCTTCATGTTTTGCTTCAGTATTTAGTTTATTTCTACACAAAACATTTGCTTTTCCTAACTACAAGTCATTTTATTGTGATTATAATAAGACTGTGATAATAAGATAATTCTACTTAAAGTGTTCATAATGGTTAAAACAATTTTGCTTCACATTTTCTTAAAGGTTATGAACATCACTGGTGAGACTAGGTTAGAAACCATCTGTGTTAGTATGTTAGTAGTGATTTAATGGTCACGAAGCAAATAGTCTATCTTGCCCATGTCAAGGAGAAACAATTTTCCTCTACTTTGTTGTCTCCAGTGTTTAGGGACCTGCTCATTAAGCAAACAAACGATGAATGAAAGAAAACTCAGATTTGTGTTATAGGTCTGAATTCTCAGAAAAACGTGTCAGGAAGGCTGTCAGAAATGGGGGCACAGAAGCATTTCTAGAAGAACAAAGGACTTCTTAGAGAAAAAGGGCACTTATGAAAAGACAAATGACATTTTAGAATGATAAATGTGCCCTTCAGAGATGAGATGGGAGATATTTTGAGATATTGTCTGAGTGTGGAGCTGCCTCTTGTCTCTGAGAACAGGTGATTTAGAGCTTTCTCAAGGAGAGGATTTAGGGTGATTGAATCTTTGAGAAACTCTACCTTTAGCCAGATAAGGGATTTCAGAAATGTAAATGTCTTCAGCTCAAAATAATTTTTATTCTATAGTGGTTTATTCTAGATGTCTTCAGTCAATCCCCACTACTCCCATAATACGTTCAAACTCCTTTCATAGATCATAAATTTCATGTTTATTTTCTTCCAAGAATTCTATGAACTTGATATATGTGTACTTCTTCTTCAGTAAACAATTGTTAAATAGGTCTTCGGATTTTTGTTTGTAGAAGGAAAAATTTACTTTTTATAGTCCTGGTTAGTGGCCATGAATATTTTTGAACATAAGGCTCCTAATGTGAGAAAAATGTTAACATTTAAACAGAAATGTGATAGAGAATGTTTTTAAAAAAGACCTACCAAACCTGAATGCTACTACTCACTGTAACTTTAAAAACTTGGAAATCAAACCTCACATTAAGAAAATTTGAAATTAGCTGTACCTAAAATTGCATATATAAATGCAGAAATACCCATATACTGTCTAGAAGAACAGCCAGATGTGATGGCACATGTGTACAATTCCAGCACTTGGGAAGCTCAGCCAGGAGAACTACTGTAAGTTTGAAGTCAGCCCTGGCAACATAGTGAGTTGAAACCCACCCTGAACTACATAACAAGTCTCTGTCACAAAAGAAAAATAATCAAGAAAGTCAGAAACATATTTAAATATATAATACCTTTTAGTATTATGACCTAACTATAGGGCCTCCCTCCTATGTAAAGATTACTGAAATAAAACCCTTGGCAAGATATTATAATATGAAATATAAAAATTCAAAGCCAGATGTTTTCATTGTTTTTCCTTATATTTACATATAGATTTAAGACAAATAATTACTTTAGTATCTTTTTATCATAAACTGGTAGAAACTTAACTTTTTGTTTAAAGAATATAAATCCTGAAATGACTGCCTGCATATGAAAATGTCAAAAAAGGCCAAATTCTAGAATGAGCTAAGGCTAAATGCTTACAAAATAAATGTATTCCATCTTTGGCATAATAACAGAAATGGCAGCACAGTGCCAAGAATTGACCTAGAATTTACCCTGCTCACACACACTTTGAACACACTTATTCCATCATTAGTGCCAGTTTTGGAAACAGCCCTGGAATTTCTTCTTTGTGTCTTTATGATGTGTACTAAAATTACATAGACAGACAGACAGAGATATAGTGAATATTGCTGTGAGTCCATCTAGTGGAAAGTTCATAAAAACTTTATGCACGAGAGGCACTGCACAGTGCTTGGATCTTCTCACAGGACCATCATGCAAGGAGGAGCCCACGAGACTGCATCTGGGCAGTACATGTGGCAGCATGAGGAGTGGGACTTGGGTGGAGCCCTCACTGAACCACTCTGCCAAGATTGTGTAGTGTTTGGGCCCTGACTTATTGCAAGGACCATAGTGTGATGAGGACTCCCAGGAACTGCATCTAGGCAGTAAGTCCTGTGGTTGCATGCAGAGACCTAAGCACAATTACATCAGGAGGATGACCCAGAAAGTTTCCATTTCTTAAGGTTCAAAACATTGGCAAGAAAGTTACTTGCAATAAGCAATTTATAGACATTAACCCAGAAATTAAACCAAAAATATTAACAGCAACGAAAAAATAAAAATGAGAAAAATAAAACCTGGAACCAGCACTCTGGATCTCCAAAGGGAAGTTAGGAACCAAAGAAATGGACCACCCTGAAACATAACCACCTGGACTCCTGGAACTGGCAGCAAAAGAGGACCTTGAAAATATTAAATCAGAAATAATTTCTCAGATAACCAGAGATAATGATCATGGTGAAAGACACAGATAAAAAAATAGAGGAACATGATGGAATCCCAGCACAGAAAACAAGTGGAATCCAATAAACAGATTAATACAGAAATTAATATAGAAATGCAAATTAATGTAGAAATTCCATTGAAAACTTACCCAGTAGAGCTAGTAAATGTGAAGGTAGAATTTCAGACATAGAAGATAGGATTGTAGTTAGTGACCAGTAAAAGAAGGACTTCTTAAAAATAGTAATGGAGCTGGGCATGGTGGCTCATGCCTGTAATCCCAGCACTCGGGAGGCAGAGACAGGAGGATTGCTGAGGTCCAGGCTTGCCTGGGCTACATAGTGAGCTGAGGGCCAGCCTGAACTACAAAGTAAAACCCTGTCTCAAAAAAAAAATAGTAATGGACCATGAGAAAATAATCCAGCAGTTTCCAGATCATGCAAAGAAGAGTAAGATAAGACTTCTCAGAGTCAATGAAGAAATGGGATAGTGCAAACAACATGAAACTGTTCATAGATGTAATGGTAGAAAACTTCCAAGCAGGAAAAAAGAATTTGACAGATAAGTGAGGCATACCAGACTCCAATTAACCATGATCAAAACACCCCTACCTAGGCATATAATAGTCAAAATACCATAATGCAACAGAAGAACTAAATATTGAAAACACTTAGAGAAAAGAAAGAAGTCACATACAAAGAAAAGCCCATCAGAATCACAGCAAAAGTTTCAACCCAAACCTTCAAGTTAAGCCTGGACTGTACTATTTCCAGTCTTCAAACAAAACAGTCTTCAATCTAGATTGATGTATCCTACAAAACTCTCCTTCAAAATCTATGCGAAAATAAGGTATTTCCATGATTAAAAAAAATTACCTGAGAAAATTCATGAATACTAAACCTGTGTTACAAAAACATCCAAACAATATCCTAGAAAAAGACAGTGAGGGTCAACTCCATGAGGCCTAAAAGAATGAAGCCATTATGCAAGCAAAGAAATAAATGGCAGGGGGGAATTTTAAAAAACATTAATAACAAAAGTCAAATACAGGAAATATGACAAGTATGTATCAACATATGTCAGTTATAGCCATCAATGTTAATAGCCTCAATTCACCCATTATACAGAATAGACTGGCAGAACAGATCAAGAAGCAAGAGCCAACACTATGCTGTACTCAACAAACAAACTTGATTCAAAAAGAAATCCACAGACTGAGAATCAAAGAATGGAAAACAATTCTCCCTGTGACAGGAAACTATAAAAAAGGAGTGGCTATCTTACCTGCAGACAGTAAATTTCAAACCAAAACTAATTAAGAGATACAAAGGTCAGTACATTCTCTACAAAGAACAACTCATGAGGAAAGATGACAATCATAAATATATATGTACCAAATGCTAGCACACCCAATTATGTAAAACAAATATTAGTGGACATGAAAAGCCAAATATGTACGAATACAAGAATAGTGGGAATGGTAACACCCCCCATCACAATAGATCAATTACACAAAAAGTCAATAATGAAGTATTAGAATGCAACCAAACTCTTGAAAAAGTGGATTTCATAGACATCTACAGACTATTCTTACCCCTCAAAATCAGAATACACTACACATGGGTCATTCTCAAAAAAAGACCACATGTTAGCTCATAGAGGATATTTAAGTAAATCAAAAGGAATTGAAGTTATACCCTGTATACTGCCAGACCATAGTGCCTTGAAAGTGGATCCAAGAGATCGATCACAAAAGAAATTCCAAGAACTTCAAAAATACATAGAAACTGAACAACATTCACTTTAACAAGCAATGGGTCATTAAATTAAATTAGTTTCCATGATTAAATGATAGGAGCAGTACAACATATTGGAATCTATGTGACATAATCAAAGCAGTGCTATGAGGAAAATTCATAGCTCTGAATGCCCAAACTAAGAAAATAGAGGGAGCTTGGGCTGGAGATTTAGCTCTGTGGTTCCAGCAACTGCCCAGCAAGGGCAAGGTCCCTGGTTCGATCCCTGTTGTATCCCACATACAACAATACTGGGCATGGTAGCTCACACCCACTAGCAATCTATAATACATACCACAAATGCCAGGCTTGGTGGCTCAAGCCTATAATCCCAGCACTTGGGAGTTTGAGGCTTGCCTGAGCTACATAATGAACTCAAGGCCAGCCTGAACTACAAAGCGAGACCCTGTCTCAAAAAAAAAAAAAAAAAAAAAAAAAAAAAAAAAAAAAAAAAAAAAAAAAAAAAAAAAAAAAAAAAATAGAGGGAGCTCAAATACACCACCTAATGTTAAACCTCAAACCCTGGAAAAAGATCAAGACAAATGCAAAGCTCATACAAGGGGAAAAATTGTAAGGATAAGAGAAGAAATTAATGAAGTGGAGGCTAAGAGACTGATACAAAAAACATGAACAAATCAGAGTTGGTTCTTTGCAAGAATTAAATCAACAAACCTTGAGCCACCCTTATCAAAAAAAGGAAAAGGACCAAATCCATGTATATAGAAATGAAAGGTGAAACCACAGCAGATTCAGCAGAAATTCAGAGAATAGTCAATACCTACCTCAAAAATTTGTATTCCAATAAGATAGAAAACACAGAAGAAATGGACAGATTCCTAGACACACAAGAACTTCCAAAGTTGAACCAAGAAGATATAAAAATGCTAACACCCCAATATTAAATCAGTGAAATAGAAAATATAATTTAAAAACTACCAACAAAGAGAAGTCCTGGTTCTGATTGCTTTACTGCAGAATTCAAGATACTTAGAGATGAGCTAGTGCCACTACTTCTCAAACTCAAGTGGTACTATGCCAACCTTGGATGCACAAGGGTCGGAGTTTGATCCCCAGTAATGTCAACCAATCAATCAATAATTTTTTTAAAAGACCTTGTATAAAAAGGAGATCAGAGAAGATATCAGAAAATGGAAAGACATCCCTTGTTTGTGGATAGAAAGAACCAGTATCATCAAATCAGTATCATCAATATCCCAAACTACAATATTCACACAATGCAATCCAAATTGAAATTCCTGAAGCTTATTTCAAAGATCTAGATGAAGGGCCGGAGGGTTAGCTCAGTGGTTCCGGCACCTGCCTCACAAGTGCAAGGTCCTGAGTTCGATCCCCGGTTACCACATATAATGCTGGACGTGGAGACACGCCCACCAACAATCAACACCGCATGCCACAATGCCGGACGTGGTGGCTCACGCCTGTAATCCCAGCACTCGGGAGGCAGAGACAGGAGGATTGCTGAGTTCGTGGCGGCTTGCCTGGGCACCATAGTGAGCTCAGGGCCAGCCTGAACTACAAAGCGAGACCCTGTCTCAAAAAAAAAAAAAAAAAAAAAAAAAGATCTAGATGAAGTAATCCAAAATTTCATCCAGAACCCAAAGAAATTTAGAATGCAAAAGCATTTGTAGGCAACAAGAACATGGCAGGGATTATCCCTGTTCCCAGTTTGAAGCTGTACTACAAAGCCACTGTGATAAAAACAAAACAAAACAAAAACAGCATGGTATATCAGGTCAGGGATTTAGTTCAGTGGTTCTGGTGTCTTCCTCACAAGCTCAAGATCCCAAGTTCGATCCCTGACACACCACATACCACAGTGCCAGGGGTGGGGCTCACGCCTGTAATCCCACACTCAGGAGGTAGAGGCAGGAGGATTGCTGTGAGTTTGAGGTTAACTTGGTCTACAGAGTGAGCTCAGGGCCATTCTGACTACAAAGCAAGACCTTGTCTCAAAAAACAAACAAAAAGCAAAAGACAGTATGGTATCACAAAGAAACAGACCCTAGGATAAATGCATTCAATTAGAAGATGCAGAAACAACTCCAGATATACTAAACCCTCTTTTTTTGTCAAAGGAGGCAAACACCTTCAATGAAGGAAAGATAGCCTCTTTCACTAGTAGCACTTAAAAAACTGGATTTCAGCCGGGCGTGGTGGCTCACGCCTGTCATCCCAGCATTCGGGAGGCAGAGGCAGGAGGATTGCTGAGTTCGAGGCTTGCCTGAGCTACATAGTGAGCTGAGGGCCAGCCTGAACTACAAAGCGAGACACTGTCTCAAAAAAAACCCAAAAAAACAAAAAACAAACAAACAAACAAACAAAACTGGTTTTCAACCTGCCAAAGATTAAAGCCAGATCTCTTTCACCATGTACAAACTAAAAACAAGATGCGTTATAGACCTAAATATCGAAACAGAAACACTAAACCTGCTTTAAAAAAGGTAAGGCAGAACTCTTGGAAACATTAATATAGGGAAGGACTAAGAATGAAACCTCAGAAGCACAGGAACTAGCAGAAAGGGTCAACAATGGGGATCTCGTCTTACTTAAAAGCTAATGCACAGCAAGAGAAACCAACAGTAGAGGAAAAAGACAATCTACAAGTTTGGAAAAAAATTTACTGTTTCTCAGACAAAGGACTATTTTCTACAATACAGGACCCCCAAAGTTTAGACATAATTTAAAAATGTGCGTCTAAAATGAACAGATACTTTTTAGATGATAAAACGTGCAGAAAAATGATTAAAAAAAGGTTCAACATCACTGGTTATTCAAGAGTTGACAAACACAACTCTGTGTCCATCTCACACCACAAAGAATGGCTGCTATCACAAAACCAACCAACAGCAAATGCTGGTGGGGTTGTGGGGAGAAAGGAACCCTTCTTCACTGTTGGTGAGAATCTAGACTGGTACAACCACTATGGAGAATAGTGTGGAGATTCCTCAAAAAGCTAGGATAAAAAGCCCCATTTGACTCTTCTATTTCCCCACTAGGTATACACATGGAAGAGTTAACAGCATCATAAAAAAGATGTTTTTTAAAGAAGTCTAAAATGGAGTATTGCTCAGCCATAAATAATGATAAATTACAAACATATATAGCTAAATGGATGCACCTTGTCATTAGAGAAATAAATCAGATATGGTATGTAAATATATTATTCCTCTAGTATGAGGCAGGCGCCAGAACCACTGAGCTAACCCTCCAGCCCTTATTCCTCT
Source organism: Thryonomys swinderianus (assembly GCA_004025085.1). Lineage (NCBI taxonomy): Eukaryota > Metazoa > Chordata > Mammalia > Rodentia > Thryonomyidae > Thryonomys > Thryonomys swinderianus. The sequence continues at coordinate 39,018 of PVIC010004879.1, read as the reverse complement.
AGTATGAGAAACTAAAGGTGTAAATAAGGTCCAGAATGTATGACAGGTATTGTGAAATAGGAAAGGAATATTCACAGGGAAAAGGGAAATGTGGGTAAGTCAAAGTAAAGAAGGGAAAGAAAAAATTTGACGGTAAAACCCAAAAACTGGATTTCAAATGGATGCTGAGGAGTTTTGCTTGATGGGTAAGAGTTTTGATAGCACTGTCACTCTGGATTTGAATTAGTTTACTACCTCGCTAATCTCCAGATATTCTGATAGTAAATTTTGAGCCATGTATGAATCCAGGCTAAAGATTTACAAAAGGCACAAAGACAGAAAAATGAAACATAGAAAAATAAACATGACACTGACACCATGAGAAACCTCTGTTCAACTTTATGCTAGGTAACCTAGCCAAGGAAACAAGGGGAATAAAAGGAAAAAGATATCCAGAATGGTGAAGACGAAATGAAACAGTGGGCAAAGCCAGAAAGCATGTGTTTGGACTTCACATATTTATACTTACTGTTGGGAGCTGTCTGCTTAACCTTGAGCATTTGGGATGATAGGAGCATCCCTGATTGGCTCTGTGCATTCACATAAGAACTCTGTTTCCTATGAGTTACACAAGGTCCCATGGGATCAGTTGAGTTGGCTCATGAGGGGCTGACCAGAGAAACTGAGCTGAGGGTTCTTCAGCTGATTCCCTCATTAATGTGTAAGACCTGGGTCATGGGAACCCCAGAGCATTGTGCAAGGCCTGGATCTCAGGTCATTAAGCTATTAAGACACTTGTTGTATTCAGAAGCTCATGATCTTTGATTAGGGAAATAGCACAGGAAGTTCTGTGTCTTTGACAAGTAACTGCAACATCCGAGCTAGCTTTGAGAATGTTCTACTTTCCACATTCTCAACTTAATACAATAAAACTTGTTCTCTCTGAATCTGCCTCTAACATGCCTCCTTGAATCTGTCTAAAACATCCTAGATGGGCACTGTGCCAGAGTTTCTCCATCAAAGAGCTGTGTCACACATGGTCCCCACTTTTTTCTCTATACATATGTCTGTGTTTCTTCTTAATCTTCCATTGCTTCCTCTCAGGGTGTCAAACAGCCAAAAGCTGCAGCACCTACTATATATACTTCTATATTTTTATATACCAGAAACAATAAATTCACACTGACCCCTCCAACTCCAGCCCAACACCACAGAGCTCAAATTGGCCTCTTCTCTTCCTACTTGTAATTCCTTCTCCCATAGTTAGAAATTTCAGTAGATTTACTTATCACTCATTACTAACACAGTTTCCATTGTTACATCATCCTCTTACTGAACACATTCTTCATGTCTTTCAGACTCTGATATATCACTGGGTTTCTTCCTCCTATGCATCCAGTTTCTGCTGCCACTTACTTTTCTCTTGAGGGAATACTCCACTTCAATGGTTCACTGCCAGTAGTGCTCCTCACAAAACTCATATCTAGTGAAGATTGAATTATTAAGGAGGGAAGGATGGAAGGTTGATTGATATATATAATAGCTACTAAATGTGAGTACATGCCTTTTTTATGAGAAATTACACTAGCAGATAAACATATAAATGTATATATATATATATCTATATATAGATATATATATATGTACCAGAAATGCATGCAATCATTTTCATAGCTGTATTAATCTGTAACAGTTAAATACTCCAGGATAATGTCTGGTAAGAGTAAAACAGGCTCAATTAAGACCAGTACATTTTGTACTTTATTTTGTGCCTCCAGTGGAATATTCTGCACCAATAAAAATGAGTGAACCACTGCAATTACACTATGGATGAATCCCACAAATAAAAAAATAAATATTCTATTCCAAACAGGTAAAAAATAAATGGTGGTTTAAAGTCAACGTGGGAAAAGTTGAGGAGCTTGTAACTGAGAAGGGGAATATACTGGCTTTAGGATTGCTAGCAGTCTTGCATTCTTTGGTCAAGGTGGTGGCCCTATGGATGTGTTTAATCTGTGATTACTACACTATACAATTATTTGGTCATTTTTGTTTATTGTATATTAACAAGATAAAAGTATTTAGGCAGAGTGGTGAGCAGCAGTGAACAGCCTTTCTTAAATTCACTGTTCTCACATTGGAATATAGCAGGCCAAGGAGGAAAGGGAGGGAAGTGGCTGCTGAGGACCGGTAAGGGCTCTGAGGTGAGAATCAGAATATACAAGGAGAGTGAAAAGAGGGACTAAGGAAGCAAATGGAGGTACCAAAAAAGCAGCTCTCTACCAGAGTCTGGAATCTCATCAGGGGAGTGGCTGCTACAACTGCAGCCATCTGGTGACTTCTGATGGCCCATAGGCTCCCACAGAGAAATGCACTAGTGGAGCAGAGTGGCACAAATACTGGACTGGAGCAGCTGGTGTTACCAGTATTACAAATTTGCCCCAGACTGATGGCACCAATTAAGTAAGGAAATCCATCCATTGCCCCGAGGACAGAGGGTCCTCACAAGCCTCTGAGGTCTGCACTGAAACAGGATTAAGATTCACATGGAGACTCGGTGTGGTGGCTCACACCTGTAATCTCAGCACTCGGGAGGCAGAGGCAGGAGGACTGCTGAGTTCAAGGCTTGCCTGGGCTACATAGTGAGCTCAGGGCCAGCCTGAACTACAAAGTGAGACCCTGTCTCAAAAAAAATAAAAATAAAGAAAAGATTCACATGGAAATGAAACTGGAGGTCATAAAAGCCACTGTGAAGAGCTGGTACACTCTGCCTCAACAAGAGCATCAGCTATCAGACTGCCACAACCCAGCTGCCCTGCTAGGTCCCCAACATTCCCTGCTTCCTGTCTGCTACACAAAAAAAGCACCCACTAGGAAAGTGAAGAAAATCTATAGATTACAACCATTGGTGAAGTGCTAGGGCCAGTGCTACCTACAGGATCCTGTACTCACTTAGGGGAAGGGTGACCAGTATCTACAGTAGAACCTTACAAAAATCAAGCCTGCAGGATTTCAAAGTGCTCAACTCAGGCATGTTGGACAGAACCTAGACTGAATCTCAGTAGACTATGGCTGTCTCCCTGTGATTAGTCAACTCCAATCTGCATGCTATTGCCCATATTGTCTGTAACAGGTCTAAACCTTGACAGGCACTTTTGGTATTTTTATTTTGCTTTTCTTTGTTGTTGTTGCTGCTACTGTTGTAGGTATTTGAATTTTTCTTTTTCTATTTTCTGTTCTCTCATTTATTTTTATTTCTTTATTCTTTCTGAGTCTGTCCAATTTTAAGTTTTTTTTTCTTATCTCAGCTGCTCTTATTTTTACAGGATAGTGAAAATAGTCTCTTGTTTGCCTATTGCTGCTGGGTACCTCCATACTTTTGTCCTTCATCCATTCTTTTCCTTCAGTTAGTACCAGTTCCCTGAAGATTATATGTCTTTTTCCTCCCTACTTCTTGCTTCCTTCTGTACTGTTACAGGAAGATGAATTCAGGTTCTCTTCTCCTGCTCCTGTTAGTCTGTTCTGTTTTGTACTTGTCCCTTCTGTCTCTCATAACCTCCAGCCCCAATCAGTTTCTCTGTATGATATTTATATGTCTTCTAACCCTACTTCTAATCTCTCCCTCTCCTATCTACCCACACTTACTCCCTCAAAGCTTTATTTCCAAAGGGGGACACCATTATATTGAAGGGCCTGTATGTTGTAAACATATTTCTGGTTGGCTCTAAATTTCACCATGTGGTCCTGGATCTAATTCATGAGGTTAAAGTATCAGAATAGCGATTGCTACAGGGTGTAATTTCCTAGCTCTATTTGATACTGTTGATGATACTTACTGTACTTTTTTTTTTTTTTAAGACAGTGTCTCACTTGTAGTTCAGACTGGCCCTGAGCTCACTATGTAACCCAGGCAAGCCTTTTACTTAGCAATCCTCCTGGCCTCTTCCTCCCAAGTGCTGGGATTACAGGCATAAGCCACCACACCCAGCTATTTAATTTTTTTTTTTTTGAGACATGGTCTCGCTTTGTAGTTAAGGCTAGTAGTCCCAAGTTTATTATGCAGCCCAGGCAAGCCTCAAACTCAGCAATTCTCTTGCCTCAGCCTCTTCAGTGTTGGGATTAAAGGTGTGTGCACCACACCCAGGATTGTGGTATGTGATGTTGATTGGTGGTGGCCCTGAGTCAGCATGCCCAGTATTGTTGTATATGGTTACCAGGGATCAAACTCGGGACTGTGTGCTTGGTAGGCAGGCACTGGAACCAATGAGCTAAATCTCCAGCCCTGACTGTATTAGTTTAACTAAGATGATACCATTTTTCTTTTTACCTATCATATTGTCCCAGAATTAAGATTGCTTAAGGGCCATTATGGATCCAAGCAGGACAAGCCAGGAAGTAGCCATCTCCTATGGGTTCTAAATATTAGGAAAAAAGAGACTTGCAATAACCATTGCCCAGACAGCAACCCAAGAATTAAACCAAATACATCAGCACCAACAAAAAAAAAAAAAATGTAAACGAGAAAAATATTTAAAACCCAGATACCCAGATAATTAACACAGAGGAATCTCAGGAAAAGTGCATGGAGCACACTAAAACTCAATCACCAGGATTCTCTGAGCTGGCAACAAAAAAAAAAAGGTCTAGTAAAAAATGAAATAAGAAATAATTTTTCAGATAAGAACAAAGATAGTGTCCATAGTGAAAGATGATTACTAACACTAAAGAAGAGATAGGAACATGATGGAATCTCAGTTTATGAAAAAAATGGCATCTATTAAATAGCTTCAAATGGATTTCCAGGAGATTAAAACTCCAATGACAGTTTGGAAATTACGATGAATGAATGTGAAGACCAAATATCAGACAGAGAACATAGAATTGAAGCCAAAAATCAGGAAAGGAATAATTTATGGAAAATAGCAAGGAACCATGAGAGGTCAACCTAGCAGATGCTAGATGATGCAAAGAAGAATAAGATAAGATTGGTTAGAATCAATGAAGAAACAGGAGACAGTGCAAAAGATATTTAAAAACTCCACAGAAGTAATGGCAGAAAAGTTCATAAGAAAAGGAAAAGAATTTGACACACAGATAAGTGAGGCATACAGGACTCTAACTGGCTATGATCTTTAAAAATCTATGCCTTGGTATATAATAATCAAGATTCAAGAAGCCCAATATAAGTATGAAACCTTGAAAACACTTAGAAAAAAGAAGCAAATCATATACACAGGAAAGCCCATCAGAATCACAGGCAACATTTCAACACAAACCCTCAAGTCAAGGAGAGCTTGAAGGATTTCAAGCCCTAAAACAAAGCAAGCTTTAACCTAGATTGATGTATACTGCAAAACTATCTTTCACAATTGATGGGGGAACAAGGTATTTCTATGACAAAGAACATCTGAGAAAATTCATGAATACCAAACCTGTGTTCTAAAAATTCTAACCAATTTTCTAGAAAAAGATAGTGAGGGTCACAACTCCATGAGAATGAAGTCATTATGTGAGGCAAGAGAGTAAATAACAGTGGGAAAATGTCTAAAAATAATACTAATGAAAACAGTCAACCACAGAAAAATATCATGACAAGTATAGGTCAACACATCTCAGTTACAACACTCAATGTTAATGGCCCCAATTCAGCAAATGAAAAAAAAAAAAAAGAAGGCACAATGGATCAAAAAGCAAGATCCAACAATACGCTATACTCAAGACACACACTTAATTAAAAAACCCATAAACAAAGTCAAAGGATGGAAAACAATTGTCCATGTGACAGGAAAATACAAAGAAACAAGACAAAGTAGATTTCAAACCAAAACTAATTAAGAAAGACAAAGAAGGTCAGTACATTCTAGTACAGGGAACAAACCATGAGGAAGAGATGTCAATCATAAATATACAGACATTGAATTCTAGCATACCAACTATATAAAACAAGTATTAATGGTCATGAAAAACCAAATAAACACTAATATAAGATTAATGGGGGACCTCAATACCCACTGTCAGAAATAGATCAACTAGACAAAAAATCAACAATGAAATACTAGAAGTGAATCAAACTTTTGAATCAGAATCAGAATACACATTCTTCTAAGCTATACATGGGTCATTCTACAAAATATACAACATTGTAGTTCATAGAACATAAGTAAATGGAAAGGAATTGAAAGTTATTCCCTGTGCACTGTCAGAACATAGTGCCTTAAAATTGGAGATCAGGCCAGGCATGGTGGCTCATGCCTGTAATCCCAGCACTTGGGAGGCAGAGACAGGAGGACTGCTGAGTTTGAAGCTTGCCTGGCCTACATAGTGAGCTCAGAGCCAGCCTCAACTACAATTGAGACCCTGTCTCAAAAAAAAAATTGGAGATCAGTAGCAAAAGAAATTATAAAAACTTCATAAACACATATAAATTGAACAACACTCTCCTGAACAACCAGTGGGTCATAGCTGAAATTAGACAGTTTCTATATTTAAATGATAATGCCAGTATAACGTACAGGAATCTTTGGGACACACTGAAAGCAGTGCTACTAGGGAAGTTCGTAGCAGTGAATGCCCATATTAGGAAAATAGAAACTAGGTAAATAAACAACCTAATGCTGAATCTTAACCCACTAGAAACAGGAGTGAGACAAACACAAAGTGCATACAAGGGAGGAAATTATAAAGAGCAGAAATTAATGCAATGGAGACTAAGAATGATGCCAAGAAAATCAATGAATTGAGTCAGTTCTTTGAAAGAATAACTAAAATTAACAAATTTTTTAGTCTACCTAATAAAAAAGACAAAGCTCCAATCCATGTGATCAGGAATGAAAAGGAGGAAGTCACCACAGATCCAGAGGATAACAAACACTTACTTTGAGAAGTTGTACTCCAATAGGATGGAAAAAAAAAACAGAAGAAATGGATTACTGGACATATATGAATTTCCAAAGTTCAATGAAGAGTATATAAAAATGTTAATCACAATTTCAATTGTGGAGCAATTTTAATATGTGAAATTGAAAATGCAATAAAAAACCTACCAACAAAGAAAAGTCCATGGGAATGGGAAAAAATATGAATTAAGCTGGGTCATGTATGGCACAAATTATCAATGTCAATTGTGATCAGAATGTGTATATAAAAGTTACCAATAAAATAAAAATTTTTTTTAAATTGAAAGAAAAAGAAAAAATGTCCTCATTCTGATGGCTTTACTGCTGAATTCTACAAGACCTTTAGGGAAGAGCTACTGTCACTATTTCTCACACTGTTTAGTGAAATTGAAAGGAAAAAAATACTCTCAATTTCATTTCTTGGAGCAACCTATATTCCAAAAGCAGAGTGAAGCAGAGAAAAACCCAAACCCCCGAGAGAGAGATAGAGATGAGAGAGAGAGAGAGAGAGAGAGAGAGAGAGAGAGAGAGAGAGAGAGAGAGAGAGAGAGAGAGAGAGAGAATGAGAAACTACAGTCCAATTTCCTTAATGAACACACAGGCAAAAATCCTCAAAAAGATTCTAGCAAACTGTGATAAAAACTGTATTGTACTGACAAAGTAACAGACCCAAGGATCAGTGGAATAGATTAAAATATCCAGAGACAAATCCAGATACAGTAAGCCTCTTCATCTTTGACAAAGGAGCCAAATAGCCTCAAGTGGAGGAAAGATGGCCTCTTTAAAAAAATGGTGCTGAAAAAACTTGGTTTTAACTTATCAAAGACTAAAGCTGGAACTATCTCTGTCACCCTGTATGAAACTAAAATCAAAGTGCATTAGAGACTTAAATGTTAAAACAGGAACACTAAACCTGCTTCAGAACAGGTTAGATAAAACTCTTGGAGACATTGGCTTAGGGAAAGAATTTATAAACAAAACCTCTATAGCACCATATCTAGCAGAAGAAATTAACAAATGGGATCTCTTTTTACTAAAACCTTCTGCACAGCAAAGGAAACCACCAGTAGAGCGAAAAGGCAACCAACAAATTGGGAAAGAATCTTTACCAGCTGTCTCTCAGAAAGAAGCCTACTGTCTGGAATATATAAAGAACTTTAAAAAATCAGTCCCCCCAAATTTAAAGACCCAATTCAAAAATGGGCAGCTGAAATGAAAACTTTTAATAGGAAGAAGTAAAAGCTGCTAAGAAGTATAAGAAAAAATGCTCAACATCACTGGTCATTCAAGAGATGCAGATAAAAACAACTCTAATATTTCATCTCACTCCCCAAAGAATGGCTGCTGTCTCAAAATTAGCCAGCAACAAATGCTGGTGAGGCTATGGACAAAAAGGAACACTCCTTCACTGTTGGTGAGAATGTAGACTGTACACTGGATGTCAGTGTGGAGATTCCTAAAAGAACTAGGATTAGAGGTCCCATTTGAAACTGTAATCCTCTGCTGAGGATATACATGAAAGAATTATAAGATTCATATCACAGTGACATATGTGATTTCAAAATGTTCATACTAGCTCAGTCTGTGATAGCTCAATCTTGGAAACAACCCAAATGCCCATCAACTCTAGACTGGATAAAGGAGATGTGTTTATTTGTTTGTTTTAATAAAATGGGCTATTACTCTGCTATAAAGAATGAAAAGTTTGAGTCATTTATACTCAAATGAGTATACCTTAAGGACTTGCTCATAAGTGAAATAAATAGGTCACAGATGTGTAAATATATCTTTTAAGTAGTATGAGAAACTAAAGATGTTAATGAGCTCTAGATGTATGATGGATGTTGTGAAATAGAAAATATTCAGAGAGAAATGTGGGGAAGGGGTGAGTAATGAGGTGTAAAAATGTGATGGTAGCCAGGCGTGGTGGTTCACGCCTGTAATCCCAGCACTCAGAAGGCAGAAGCAGGAGGATTGCTGAGTTCGAGGCTTGCCTGGGCTATATAGTGAGCTCAGGGCCAGCCTGAACTACAAAGTGAGACCCTGTCTCAAAAAAAAAATTGTGATAGTAATAAAAAAAGGGAAACAAAGCTTATATATTTAAGGGGTGAGTGATTGTAAGGTGGGATAGGGGAATAGGAAAAATATGAGAATTAGATTGTGTCACACACTGGTACAAATTCCCAATATTGAATGTGATCACAACATATATATACAATGTACCATAAAGATAAAAAAAGATGCTGGTGCTGGGTGTGGTAGCTCACGCCTGTAATCCCAGCACTCGGGAGGCAGAGGGAGGAGGATTGCTGAGTTCAAGGCTTGCCTGGGCTACATAGTGAGCTCAGGGCCAGCCTGAACTACAAAGCAAGACCCTGTCTCAAAAAAAAAAAAAAAGATACTGGCAAACAATACAGAGGATCATCAAGAAGATTACACACATTGGACAAGTTGGATTCATTCCAGGGATTCAACATATATAAATCAATAAATATAATACACTACATGAACAAAGTCAAGGACAAACCATATGATCATCTCAATACATGTAGAAAAGGCATTCGACAAGATCCAACACCCAATCATGATTAAAACCCTACAGAAAACTGCAGTAGTCATTATCTCAACCCGATAAAAGCTATTTATGAAAATCTAACAGCCACCAGTATCACACTAAATAGTAAAAAGTGAAACCTATCACATTAAGACCAAAAGAAAGAAGAGAATGTCCACTGTTAGTACTACTGTTCAGTATAGTTTGGAAACATTAGCCACAGCAGTTAGACGAGAAAGAAATAAAGAGAATAAAGATAGGAAAGGAAGAAGTTAAACTGTCATTATTTGCTGATGACATGATACTCTTAGAATAGAATAGAATATCTTTAAAACTCAGCTAAAAGATTGCTAGACTTAATCTCCAGATTTGGTAGTATAGCTAGATACAAAGTCAACACTCAAAAATCTATAGACTTTATTTACATGAACAACAGACCCTCTGTGAGAGAAATTGGGGAGTCAATTCTTTTAAAAATACAAAAAATTAAAATATATCTAGGAGTCAATCTAAAGATGAAAGTAAAAAACCTCTACTGACAAAACTACAGCACTCTACAAAGGGAGATTAAAGAAGATATCAGAAAATGAAGACATCCTTTGTTCCTGGGTAGGAGGAACCAACACTGTCAAAATGGCCACACTCCCACAGCTACTATATATATTCCATGCAATCCTATGTTTAATTACAGCAGCATATTTCACAGGGCTAGAAAAAATAATCCAAAAATTCATCTGGAACCACAAGAGATTAGAAAGCAAAAGCAATTCTAGGTAACAAGGACATGATAGGAGTATCAAAATCCTTAATGTGAAACTACCCTGCAAAACTGTGATTAAAAACAGCATGATTCTGGCAAATAAACAGACCCAAGAATCAAGGGAACAGACAAGAAGATGCAGAAACAATTCTAGACATACTAAGCCAACTCTTTTTTTTTTTTTTTGAGACAGGGTCTCGTTTTGTAGTCCAGGCTGGCCCTGAGATCACTATGTAGCCTAGGCAAGGCTCAAACTCAGAAATCCTCCTGTCTCTGCCTCCTGAGTGCTGGGATTAAGGTGTGAGCCACCACGCCCGGCACTGTGGTATGTGGTACTGATTGCTGGTGGGCGTGAGTCACACCAGCATTGTATGTGGTTATTGGGGATTGAAATCAGGACCTTGCATTTGTGAGGCAGGCACCAGAACCACTGAATTAAATCTCTGGCCCCCCAACTCATCTTATTTATTTATTTATTTATTTTTTTTGCTTTTTTGAGACAGGGTCTCGCTTTGTAGTTCAGGCTGGCCCTGAGCTCACTATGGTGCCCAGGCAAGCTGCCACGAACTCAGCAATCCTCCTGTCTCTGCCTCCCAAGTGCTGGGATGACAGGCGTGAGCCACCACGTCCAGCATTGTTCCCCAACTCATCTTTGACAAAGGAGCCAAACACCCTACATGGAAGGAAGGTAGCCTCTTTAATAAATGGTGGTGAAAAAATTGTTCTTCAATTTGCCAAAGAGTTAAGCTAAATCTATGTCTTTCACCATGCACTAAACTAAAATTAAAGTGGACTACAGATTTAAATGTTAAACAGAAACACTAAACCTGCTAGAAAATGAGTTAGATTTGAACTCTTGGAGACAGCCAAACCTCAGCAGTATGGGAACTACCAGAGAGAATCAATAACCAACATATCATCTAATTAAAAAGTTTCTGCAAAACAAGGGAAACCAAGAAAACAGCAAAAAGACAACCTAAAATATTGGCAAAACTTTTTGTCAGCTGTTTCTCAAACAAAGGTTTACTATCTAGAATATATAAAGAACTTTAAAAATTAGCCCCCCAAATTTAAAGACCTAACTTTAAAACTGGCATCTGAAATGAATAGGCATTTTTCAGATGAGGTAGAACCAGCAAATGAATATATAAAGAAATTGTACAACATTGCTGGTCATTTGAAAGATGCAGAAGAAAACAACAGAGATTCCATCTCACTCCAGAAAGCATGACTGCTATCATGAAATCAACAACAAATGCTGAATAGGCCGTGGGGTGAAAGGTACCCTTCTCTCCACTGTTGGTGGGAATGTAGACTCGTGCAAGCACTGTGGAAATGTGTAAATTCCTCAATAAGGTAGGATTAAATACCCCATTAGGTTTTGCTGTTATTTCCCTGCTAGGTATACACATCAAAACATTAAAAGCATCATATCATAGTGGCATATGTGCATCCATGTTTACAGCAGCACAATCTGCAATAGTTAAATCTTGGAAACAGCCCAAATGCCAATCAATCTGAGACTGGATAACTTTTTTTTTCTAAAATGGAGTATTACTCAGCCATACATAATGATAGATTAGAGTCACTTATATTTAAATGGATGTACTTTGAGGACCTACTTATTAGTGAAATAAATAGGACACAGATGTGTATATCCTCTATTTTTTTCTAGTATGAAAAATTGAATGTAGTGCTCGCTTCAGCAGCACATATACTAAGATTGGAAAAATTGAATGTGTAAGTAAGATCCAAAATGTATGATAGGTATTGTGAAACAGGAAGGAAATGTTCAAAGACAAAAGGGAAAGGAAGGAGGGGGAATGGGAAAAAATGTGAATCAAGATGTGTCATGTATAGTAACAAATTTTCAATTTTAAATGGTTATTGTAATGTGTATATAAAATGTACCGATAAATAGCTAAAATTGAGCAAAAAATGTAGAAATTGGAAAAATATTTAAACCAAATTGGTACTAATATTTTGTTTAGTATTTAAAAATTTTTCCCTAACATGGATGATCAGGATTGCTAGCCTCTAAGTCCCTAGAAACAAATTCTCCAGCCTGTTTTATAAGAATTTTGAAGTGTCACTTCACTGAAACTTAAAGAAAACACCTCTCTTGGTTATTTTTGCTAGAAGGTAGATTACTGAAGGCTAATTTTTGCTGCTTTATTCTGCTTTTATTTAACATTATCTAAACTAATTTTATAAGATATAGGGCTGGGGATTTATCTCAGTGGTTCCAGTGCCTGCCTTGCGAGTATAAGTCTGGAGTTAATCCCTGGTACCAAAAAACAAATAAGATATAGATGGTCAATAAATGAAGAAATGACTTGCCATCTATATTTGAGACATGAGTAAAATTTTAAGACCTATTTTACAAAACAGTTTTCTGATAGAATTGGTAATTTGGCTGTACTGAAAGACCTTCCCATTTGATTTGGTTTTGGTTAGTTCTGGTTTATTCTGCTTTCAGCTGTGGATTAATTCCTTGGCATTTTGGCACACATAGAGCACAGAAGAGCTGGTGGTACTCTCCATGGTGCTGAAAGTAGTTTTGGCTTTTGGTAGTGAACACTTGCAAACTCATGACACCAATGGAGAAGATATAAACAGCGGAGGAAATACATCAGTACCAATCAAATGGTATGCAGCCTGCATTAGCACCAGCTTGTACTAACCCTGGGTTTCAGAAAGGTGTCTCTTTGGGGATCAGTAATGGAGGGGGCAAGCAGAGAAGCAGTGCCACAGTCCTGTAAGGCATTTCTGGTTCCATCTTTCTTTTGTATCATAGACACATGCTCCACTCCCAGTATAACTATCTAAATCATGTTGCAAGATGAGACACATTGATTGCTTGAAGAAAACATGTAAATATAGGGAAGGATATCTCCTGGTTTTGGTAAGTATGTCATACATTGCCTAAGTTATTCTGACTTTATCTGTAATTCTGACTTTATCCTTTTAAGCTCATATTTTAAAACATTCTTGCAGGGATTTCACTCATGTCTCTTGTAAGCAGTTTCTATCCCTATGAAATTATATGTATATATATGTGTATATATACACATGTATAATATATATGTGTATATGTACATATATGTGTATACATGTATATACATATGTGTGTGCATGTTTATATAACATGCATATATGTATATGTGTGTATATATATGGTCAATTTGTAGCTTGTCTTGGATTTAGGGAATATTTTTTTGCTTTAAAAATGAGAGAAAGGTTAAGTACAAGTTTTATGTATTCCCTCCATAATCATTGCACTGTTTTAGTAGATACTCCTCCTGATTATCCATAAAATAGTGAAGAAAGAAAGTGATTTTGTTAGCTGCTAAAGATGATTAATAATAAGACTTTAAAAATTGTATTTTGTATTCATATTAATAACAAGCAATAGAGATATGAAAGATTTCACGTTAATCACTCTAGGGACAGCTGTATGCATTAGCACATCATATATTCAGTCTTTTACTCACTTAGCTGATAGTTACCAAATACCATTTTTGTAGACACTAGGCTAGGTATTCTGAACACTGGGGTAAGCAAAAATGAATGAAATGTACTTCCTAACCCATTTAAATGTTAATTTCCTCCTCAGTTAGATAGAGAATAAAAACTATTTTACTTCATTGAAATGTCATGAGAATTAAATGAGATTAAGTATCCCATATTACTATGTACCTGAAAATGCCTATCTTCATCATACTTGTTAATAGATGGCACTTGTATTTCAAGCATGTGGTAAATCAATTGCTTTCATTCTGCTTGGTGGTTTTACTTGTTGCAGTAGTTTAAGATACTACCAAGGTCTCTAAGTGCCTAGTGTTTAACACTGTACAGTATCAGAACAGGATCACAATATGTTGTATGTGCCTTGAGATGATACTTTTTTTTTACCTTTAAGACAAATTTATGGTCTTTTCTGTCCACTTATCAGTTTATTTGCTTATTGGAAACTGGTAGCTCCAGCATTTCTTGTGTTCTTTCCTTGGAATTTCTCTTGCATGGAATTTGCATTTCTCCACTATCTTATGTTTCAAGTCAATTAAAAGCAATCATTTGTTCTTTAAAATCTCCTTTTTAAGAACTTAAAGAATGGGGCTTTCACATTTACACCTGTGAACTTGCTAGCAGGCAGGTTTTATGTGGATGCCTCCCTGAATATCACTCCAAACCCATCTCACTTTTCTGTGGTTATCAAGCTCAGCCTCAACTTTTGCCACATTCAAATTACAAGGGTTCAACTTTTGAGTCAATATTGGATAAAGGGAATATAATCAGAACTTTTAATATCATTAATCATTTTATGGAGTTGCAGTTACATATATCCATAGCTTGCAGTTAAGTCCCTGATTCACATAATGCGCTTTCAGTGCAGCCCTCTTGACAATACATTGCTTGCTCACTCAAACTCTCTGCATCATCTTTGTTTCTTAGTGTCTCAACCTTGCCCTTCCTCCTTAAAACATCTCTGTCATTTCCTGTCCTATTTAAAATGCCTCACCTTACAAATGTCTCTTTTGATATCTTGTCCTACAAACCATTCCCACCAGCCTTGCTACAATAACTTCAGTTAATTCTACCATCTTCTGGCTTCTCACATACCCCCTCTAGCATTCAGTCCTGTGATTTGGGACACCAACTCTGCCCAAATTTCTAAATCATCCTAGACTACATAAATGCTGCACCAGGAGCTTATTCTCTGTATTCTGTGATATAGTTGAAAGTTTTTCAATGATTTGGAGACTGAATCTTTTGAGGCTAGTATGCATTATCATTGTTTTAATCACATATTCCTAAAACACCCCTAAATCAGAAAAAAATCACAATGAATGAAAACTACAATATATGTGATCTGGTGAATTTCTAAATTTAAAAGATGTAATATTGTAAAAAAATATAACCCCACGGGCTGGAGATTTAGCTCAGATTTAAGCAGGTTCCAGAGCCTGCTTAGCTAGTGCAAGGCCCTCAGTTTGATCCCAAGTAACAGCATACAACAATACTGGGCGTGGTGACTCACACCCACCAGCAATCAATACCACATACCACAGTGCTGGGCATGGTGGCTCATGCCTATAATCCCAGCACTCAGGAGGCAGAAGGAAGAGGACTGCTGAGTGCGAGGTTTGCCTGTGCTACATAGTGAGCTCCAAGAGACCTTGTGCTTGCTAGGCAGGTGCTAGAACTGCTGAGCTAAATCTCCGGCCGAAAACACCTTTCTTTCTTGAGTGTTCAGTTATGCTTCTTGTGGCTGCGTCAGTGTCCTGGTTCAAAGTAAAATGTTGACTTTTCATGGTAATTTGCTTTGGGGAAGAAGATCCAGAGGTCTCAGTGCAAGAGCTGGTGAATAATGTGTGAAAACAAACTGAGATGTTTTTATGAGGCTGCCTTTCTGTCAGATGGCAGTTGGCAGCATTCACTATATAGTTTTTTAATCACACCTCAAAAAGAAGAAGAGAACTCCCAGAATTGCTTTAGAAAGTGGAAGTAATAAAGGCATAAATATGTTCACGTAAGGGGAAGGATTTTGAAGGAGCTTATTCATAATGTGTCTTTTACTGCACTAATTTAAAAATTAAAAAAAATTTCATAGTTTTCATTCACACCACACGCATGCCAGTTGTAGCTCCAGAACCTGCCTCTGGTCTTTGTATTTGTTGCACACAGTGCAGTCCCATGCAACTGCTTCTGCCTGGTTTACGCCATGCTTTTCTGCTTCTAGCCCCGGACTTCTCTAATGCTGCCCAGTGAGAAGCCTGACATTGCTGTACCACTGCAACTTGAGGCCAGAGCCTGGGAGAAGTACTGACCCCCTTTCCCTCTTGGGAGGATAGTGCTAATTTAAGGCTCCTCGGAAAATGGTGTGGTCAAAGAGTATGAACTTTGAACTATATAATGGGTAAGTCCAAATCCATTGGTCAGAGGGTACAAGATTTTAATTATAACATGGATAAGTTCTAGGAGTCTAATGTATACCATGATGACTACTAAAAACTTGGGACAATTTAAATGTAACAGTGCTTCACTGAGTCAAGACAGCACCCAAGACCAGAGCAGGTTCAGGGAGGGCAGCTCTGCAACCCTGGTGGACTTTTAAAATTTTTTTTGCAGTAATAGTATTGAACCAAGAGCTTTCATACTCAGCTATATCCCATTCCTACCCTTTTTTAAATTTTGAGACAGGTTCTCACTAAGTTGCTAAAGTACCCTCACTAAAGTCAGGGCTCAAATTTGCAATCCTCCTGTCTCAGACCCCACCAAGGGCTGGGATTAGAGAGCATGAAAGACATCATTTATTAACAGAAAACCTTTTTTTTTTTTCAGTATCAGGAGTTGAATTCGGGCCCCTTGTGCTTCCAAAGTAGCATAGACCCATTTGAGCTAAACTCCCAGCCCTATTAACAGAAAACTGAAACAAGGCACACAAACAACTTGATGCTTACAACTTAGTGCTTGCCTCATTTGAAGGTAGTCTGATCAGCTCCACTGCTGTGAAGGGGTGAGACTCACTTATTGGTTACAACTATAGTTCTCACTTAGGGTCCCAGTGAATTTGCATACTGAGGCAGGTTATGGTTATTTAAGAACTCACATACAGAGGCAGCCTCATATAGTTTACCTTGACTACTTAGTCATTTGCTAAGAAATTGCATAGTTTTTAAGTGCTCTCGCAAAAAAACAAAAGCTATCTATGAGATAATGGATATATTATTTAGCTTGATTGTAGTAATCAGTTCACAATGAATACATATGCACAGTGATTATATCGCACCCACTTTTTTATACTTCAATAAAGCTAGGGGAGGATATGCCACAGGGTAAATAAAGCATCTGGCTCTTGGAGCTATGGCTAAATTTGGCAACACACCCTTGAAATTCTTTTTTCTTGTTTTTGTCCTCGTGCCCATCAGTCCTGTCCCCTGGGCTACCTCCCAACCAGAGGAATACCTACATGGAAATATGACTTTGTCTCAGTCTCTGCTTTCAGTGGAATCTTGGTTACAACATCAGTGGTTTAAGCAATTTGAACAGCTCAATTAGACTAAGTGCATAGTCTAACCATGTGGACATTCTTATAACCAACTCCTTTTGGAAAGAGAGGAAAGGGTGACATATACTCAGATTCTGAAGAATTCATAGACACACCTAGTATCTAAACATGCTAGTAAAACAAAAGTTTCACAAACTAACCATAGTCTAGTGAAAGAAAGCAAATCAGTAATTATGACAAAATCTCTGAGGGGATGACTTTAGAAAATGCATATTTAATAACTTAGCAAGACAAGATAATTAAGGAACACTCTACTGAACTGTGTGTGTGTGTTTGGGGCAGCTGGAGACATTATCACAACTGTGAGAGCAGAGCTCATTTACAAAGTAATTAAATCCCAAGTGCTGTAGTTGCACAAAGGAATTTAATTTCCAAAAATATCTAATATTTGGGTCAATTTTTGTGAAGATAGTTATGCCTGAACTTTACAGCAAACTAACTCTGTGCGATACATTTGGAGTCCCTGTGGGTTTGGGTGTAGGTACCACTCAGCAGTAAGAGCTTCCTGTGGCCTTAGGTCCTTTTCTTCCCTGACAAGTGAGCTGAATGGGAAGAGAAAAGGAATGTGCACTCTGATGGTGCTTTAACATCTTCTGCATTTCATTCCATGGTAACCTGCAGGAGTAGGTGCCAGTTTCTTCATTTTACCGAAAAAGTTGAGGGTACTTGGGTTATTTTAAACCAGGTACATGTCACCATGAGACTTAGGTTCAGAAGATGCTTGGTGAAACTGATAATAGTAAACTATTTTTTGCGGAAAGTGGAAAATATAAAGCAAACACTGTTGTTTTCTAGATCCTTTCACTAATGGTATACATTGTACATATGTAAAATTTCTTTAAATGCACAGCCTGAGGCATGATTATGATGCTGAGTTTTCCTGCAGCAAGAACAAATGCATGAATAAGGATTATTCACGCATCCTCCTCCCACTAGCAGTCACAGATTTCACAGGAAATGGGTTTGTCATTCTCCCTTACTTTTCAGTATTTTGATCTTGTTTTGAGTTTGCATGAATTCTAAAGAAGTTTGCATGAATCAAGACACAGGCACTGGAAATAATTTCAGAGTCTGCAGATATGAAAGTGGCAAACACCCCAGATTGTCTGCTGTTCTAGGCCTTGGTAATTTCTCTCCATGTCATTTTCATGGAAGTGATTTAACCTAGAGCCTCCAGATTCCAGTGAAATAGCTGGTGAAACCCTGCCAATAATAGATCATAATAGTCTGTCATGGTTGCAATTCTTTTTAAATGAGAAAGGGTAGTCTTTCAAATAACCAATACACAGGAAGAAATCAATCATTCAAAAATTAGCATTACATGCTGGTTCCCATAACTAGTGATGAATATTAATAATGATAAAAAGAATACCTAATGTACAATGGCTACAATATGCCAGGTACTAAAGTCTGTTGCTGTTGTTCAAGTCTCAATAATCCTATTAGCTTCATTTTGCAGGAAAAAAAGCCCAAAGCATAGTAGGCTGAGTAACTCACTGAAGAAGAAGATATTCTGAAAGGCCCACTCTGGTGAGCACTGGACAAACAAGAACGGGGTGATCCTTCCTGAAATCATGAAAAAGGGGGCTAGGAAGAGGACAGTGTGCAGCATAAACCATCAGGGGGAAGTGGTAAGACTTCATCAAGCAGGTGACATCCAAGGGGCCCTTGAAAAGTAAAAAATGGGTTTTAAGACAAAATAGAGAGACTTCCACAGTACAGAAGCATTGGTCATAGGCAAGCAACCTATGTGTCCTTTCAGTGCCTAAGTGGATAAACAATCTGTGAAATATCAAGACAGTATTATTCAGTGATAGAGGAAATGAGCTATTTAGCCATGGAAAGACATGGAAGAACCTGAAATATATACTACAAAAGGGGGATAAAAATACAGAGAATGTTTATTTTTGTACACGTTTATAGCAGCACAGTTTGTGATAGTTAAACTTTGTCAACAGCCCAAAAGTCCATCAACAAGACTGGATAAAGAAGATAAGTCTTTTAAAAAAATAGAGTACTGCTGCTGGGCATGGAGGCTCACGCCTGTAATCCCAACACTCGGGAGGTAGAGACAGGAGGATTGCTGAGTTCGAGGCTTGCCTGGACTACATAGTGAGCTCAGAGCCAGCCTGAACTACAAAGCGAGACCCTGTCTCAAAAAAAAAAAAGATAGAGTATTGCTCTGCCATAAAGCATGATAAATTTGTGTATTTATACTCAAATTGATGTATATTGAGGGCATACTCGTAAGTGAAATAAATAGGACACAGATGTGTAAATATTGTGTAATTTCTGTGGCATGAGAAGCTGAAGGTGCAAATGAGTTCTAAAATGTATGATAGGTGCCAGGCGTGGTGGCTCACGCCTATAATCCCAGCACTCAGGAGGCAGAGACAGGAGGATTGCTGAGTTCAAGGCTTGCCTGGGCTACATAGTGAGTTCAAGGCCAGCCTGAACTACAAAGCGAGACCCTGTCTCAAAAAAAAAAAAAATATATATATATATATATGATAGGTATTGTGAAATAGGAATAAAATGTTCACAGGGAAGAGAGTGGTAAGGACTAGTAAAGAAAGAAAATAATTGTTTTTCACAAAAGAAAACAAAGCTTATTATGTATATGGGGGCAGGGAGTTGTAGAGAGGGGATGGGAATGGGAAAAAGTGTGAATCAAGATGTGTCATGTATTGGTACAAACCCTCGATGTTGAATATGATCACAATGTATACATAAAATATACCAACAAAATCAACTTAAAAAGATAAAGTTATTACAGTAAATGATGCATTGCCAAGAGTGATACAGTAAATGTGTTTGAATGAATGGGAAATATTTTGAGGGCAATTTAATGGCAATATATCATTTATCATAATAATTAAACATTACATATTCACTGTAGTTTATCACACTGTGTAAGTGAAAGTCAGTCTTACAATATTTCATACTATGTAATACCACTACAATATATGCTTGAAAAGGCAAAGTTATAGGAGGAACAGTAAAACTCATTAGTACTTGCTAATAGCTGGGAGGAGATGTGGAGGAGGAAGACCTGAGTGAATAGAGGACTGTGAACTTTTATGGCAGTGAAATTTTTCTGCATACTGGTGGTGGATGTATGGTGTTGGGTATGTGATAGGATTTACTTGTAAATCACACAGCAACTACAATACAGAAGAATAACCTTACTGTGGACTTCAGTAAATAATCATGTGTTGGTATTGCCTCATCATTTGTAATAAATGAACCATGGTGATGTGAAATGTTACAGGAAGGATGGAAAGAGTATATCTGAGAACTCTCTAGACTTTCTTCTTTATTTTCTATAAACTTGAAAATACTTTAAAAAGCAGTTAGGAGAGAGACATAGAATAAGAGGGGGAGAGTTTTTTAAAAAGTACATACAACATCAAAGAAGTGTATCTTCAGCATTCCTCCAAAATCCTGAATGAACTTTGAGTGGACAAGAGAAACATTAGGCCATAAATAACTTACTCCTTAGTAATTAGTTTTGTGTCTTAGTTGGCTTCAACATGTAGAGAATATGAAGATTCCTTCAGCCACAAGTGTAATAAACCTAGTTCAGGGACCTTAAAATAAAATGAAATAAATCATCCTATATATCCAGGAGCACAGTGGTGGTACTTCAGACACAGGGGGATCTAGAGGTACAAATGGGGCAAGTTTGGGCTTCTTCATTCTCTTTGTCACTCTCCCCTATTTCTCTTCTTCCTCTATTAACTGTGGGTTATCTTCCTTAGCTTATATGACTGTGTACTTCTGTACTCTATGGCAAAATACCTTCTTTCTCTGTGGATCAGTCACAGAAATCACCACAAATTAGTTTGTGTCTGGGGAAATAAGATATTTATTTTTCATTTCATAATGTGTGGGAGTGAGGGGAATATGTAACAGGGGCAAGGAAAAGACAAAGGTTTTCTTGGGCAGGAGGATGAGCAGAGATGAGTAGCAAAGGCTAACACTTTAAAGAACAGCTGTGTACTTCAGACATGGTTCTGACTTGCAAGGCATAGAAGTAACATTGGTTTGCTTATCTGGAGCATATTAATTTATTGGCTGGAAATTCAGAGTTATTACACTAGAGACCAGGAACCACAGAAGAAGGCTCCAAGGATGAAGCAACTAGGAGATCCTTCTATCCTTGCTTCCTTTGCTGATACTCAGTGAAGGGAATGCTGGTTCAGAAAATAAGACCAGAGAAAAACCAAATGATCATCTCAACAGATGTAGCAAAGGCATTTGACAAAGTCCAACACCCATTCATAATTTCCCTCCAGGAAGATAGAAGAGATGGTCTTTATCTCAACTTGATAAAAGCTATTTATGAAAAACCAACAGTATCACACTATTGTTAAAAACTGAAACCTTTCATACTAAGATCATCAACAAAACAAGGATGTCCACTATCAGAACTGACGTTCAATATAGTTATGGAAACCCTAGCCATAGCAGTTAGACAAGAGAAATACAAAAAGAATAATGATGGGAAAGGAAAAAGTTACTATTTGCTGATGAGATGATCCTCTACATGGAGGAACCCCAAAACTCAACCAGAAGACTGGTAGACTTAATTGTCAGATCTACTAGCCTATCTGGAAATATGGTAAACACTCAAAAATCAGTAACTTTTGTATACATGAACAATAGACTGAGAGAAAAACTGGGGTAAAAATTCTTTCACAATAGTATCCAAAAATGAAATATCTAGGAATGAATCTAACAAAGGAGGTGAAAGACCTCTACTCACGAACCTACAGCACTCTGAAAAAAAGGAGACTGAATAGGATATCAGAAAATGGAAAGACATCCCTTGTTCCTGGGAAGGAAGAACCAGTATCATCAAAATGGCCATACTTCCAAACTACTACTTAGATTCAGCGCAATCCAAAGTTCCAGCAACATATTTCACAAAACTAAAGAAAATAATCCAAAAATTCATCTGGAACAAGAAGAGACCTATAATAGCAAAAGCTATTCTAGGCAACACTTGGTAGGGGGTATCACATTCTCCAAAATGAAAGGATTCTACAAGGCCACTGTGATTTAAAAAAAAAACAGCATGGTACTGGGTCAGAGATTTAGCTTAGTGGTTCCAGTAACTGCATAGCATGCACAAGGTCCCTGGATCAATCTTCTGTAACCACATACAACAATATAGGGTGTGGTGACTCATACCCACCAGCAATCAGTACCACATACCACAATGCCAGGCTGGTGGCTGATACCTGTCATTGCAGTACTCGGGAGGCAGAAGCAGGAGGATTGCTGAGTTCAAGGTTTGCCTGGGCTGCATAGTGAGCTCAGGGCCAACCTGAACTACAAATCAAGACTCTGTCTCAAAAACAAAAACAAACACAAAAACAGCATGGCACTGGGAAAGAAATAGACTACAAGATGCAGAAACAACTCTAGGCATACTAAGCCACCTCATCTTTGACAAAGGATCCAAACACCCCCTATGGTGGAAAGATAGCCTCTTTAATAAATGGAAATGCTAGATTTCAACCTGTCAAAGATTAAAACTAGATCCACATCTTTCTCCATGCATTATGTGACTTCTGACAGGAATTAGCTAACAGACAATTGAGGATCACTAGGATAATTTAAGTACTTTGCCTTATTAAAGTGTCAGAATTTGACAGAACAAATTATAACATCTATCTCATTGGCCTCAAAGAGTCTACAAATTTAGAATTACTAATATTCTACCTGTCCACATAAACCAGGGAAAAGTTTAAATTAAACAGAACTACACGTGAGTGCAATACTATGATGAGTTAGGCACAATTTAGTTGAATAAATGGATGTATCATTCTTTCTTACACCATCACTTTTTCCCCTCATGATTGTGTATTTATCCATTCATTCACCCATTTGGGCTTCAGCTTGCCCAGTAAGTCATGAGGTTTGTAGGAGCCACTGCTGAGTTTTGGAGATGACATGGGCCTTAAGGAGGACGCTTACCTTCCTGCTTGTTTCAGGAGTGAGAAGCATGCTTAGTGTTTGTACAAATACTGAAACAAATTGGTCGGGTGTACTTTTGATTAAAGGCTGCATACTCTCCACTGGGAACTGGACCACTAATGATGAGTGTGATCCTGTGGTATTCATAAGGCATTCACAAGCCAATCTTCATGAAGCACCTGCAGAGCTATGCTACGAGACAGAGGAAAGGTGCCAGAACCACTTCTATCACATGGCTTGTAGCCACTGATGGGAAAGACCTGTAGGAAACTGAGGCCTAATACTGGCCACTGTGTCAGCAGAGACAGGAAGAAAATATCCCTGTCCATGCCCCTGCCCAGCAGTCCATCTATCTCAAAGTAGTCTGCCATTGCTAACATTCTCTTTTCTCTTCTTTTTCTCAAGGAAGAAATGGTTAAAGCTGGTGGAGTAATTGCTGAGGTGTTTAAAATTGTACAAAGAAGAAAATAAGCATTTGCCCCATAGGAGATCATTCAGGGCTACAGGATTTGACTCTTATCTCTTTGTACCAGATCCTGCATGAGGTAACCTGAGAGACACTTGCTTTATAAATTCAATGTATTCTGTAGAAGCTTAAAATTTGCTGTTCTTTTGTTTTAAAGTGGGAGAAAATTTAAACGAGTATCATCATGTAAAGAAGATATATTTGGACATGAAAGAGTCTAATCTCTTCCTTTCACTGAAAAATTGGAGCCAGATTATTTTTGCCTTCATCTGAGCTCTCTCTTCCCAGAAATTATGAATAAAAGAAAATGTATTTTGGTGTTGGGGCTGGATCTTCTTGGAGGCCAGCACTGTTTCATTTCCTAATGGGCAAATCTCCATAAGGACCTACTGGACCCTTAATTGGAGACGTACAAAAGAGTGAGATTTCAGACCCCACTTTTTTTTCTTTTTTTTTTAAATTGAATTCTTTATTGGTACAATTTATATACATCTCACAATCACATATAACACTGGGGAATTTGTACCAGTATATGATAAAAGTTAATTCTCATTTTTACCCATATCCCTACCCACCCACACCTCCCCACCCCCCTTATACATACTCTTTTATTTTCTATCTTTATCATATTTATTCCTTCCCCTCATTACATTCCCACACCAAATTTCCTATGGAAATTTCCCACTCTATAAAAGCTGTCATACTTTCTAGAGCTCATTTGTATCTACAGGTGTTCATGTCAAAGAGAAGATCCGGAATTTGCCTATCTGTGATCTATTGATTTCACTTATTAGTATATCCTCCAGGTGTCTCCATTTGCACCTAAATGGATTGGAGACAAAGAGAACAATACAAAGAATCAATGAATCTAAGAGTTGGTTCTTTGAAAGGATAAATAAGATCGACAGACCCTTAGCCAACCTTATCAAACAAAGGAAGGCAAAGGCTCAAATCCATGCTATAAGGAATGAAAATGGGGAAATCAGCACAGACCCAGAGGAAGTCCAAAGGATAATAAACACGTACTTTGAAAATCTATACTCCAAAAAGATGTAAAATCTAGAAGAAATGGATAGATTCCTAGACACATATAAACTTCCAAAGCTGAATGAAGAGGATATAAAAATGTTAAACAACCCGATATCAATCTGGGAAATTGAAAATGTAATAAAAAACACACCAACAAGGAAAAGCCCTGGTCCTGATGGCTTCACTGCTGAATTCTACAAAACTTTTAAAGAAGACTTAATACCAGTACTTCTCAGTCCCCACTTTTGCGCCAAGGTAGAGGAGAAGGAAACAGTAGGAGTGAATATCCCAAGAACAAAGCCTTGCCTGAGTATTAAAGACAATTTAAATTAGCTTATAAGTAGCAGCTAGTGCAGCTGGAGAAAGGGCCTGGGGTAGAATTGGGCAGTCAGCTCTACTGATCAGAAAACAGGAATAAGCAATGAAGCAAGGACTTTGGTCAACGAAGTTGTTCCCCAGGCAACATGGAATACAATTCCATTTCTACATTTCAGGCTGACCTGTGGCCCTCCTTACTGAGTTAGGAGAAATATAAAAGTGCCAGCCACTGGAGGCTGCATTGAAAAGTGATTAAGATCCTTGCAGCAAAGGCATCAGGGGCATAAAAACCACTGTTAAGAGCTGAATCAGTTTCCCCTAACAAGAGTGCTAGCCACTGGACCACTGCACCTTGGCTGCCCCTTTGTGTCTCTGCTGTTCCCTATTTCCTGTCCAGCACATTGAAAAAGCACCTACTGGGAGAGTGAAGAAAACCTGTGTAACTATAATCATTGGTGAGTTGGTGGGGCCAGCACCACCTATAGGGCCTTGAACTTGCTTCTGGGGAAGGGTGGCTAGTACCTACAGTTGAACTTTGCAGAGTAAAGGCCTGAAAGAGTTCAGGCAATGCAGCAAGAACCCAGATTAAATCATAGTGGACTACAGTGGTCTTGTATCTAGTCAACTCTGATCTGTGTACTACTGCACACATTGTCTATAGGAGATAGTAGGTCCATGCTTTGAAAGCCTCTTTTGATTTTGTCTTGATTTTTTTTCTATTTTCTGCTGTCTCTTTTGTTCTTCATTTCTCTACATTATTTTTGCTGAGTCTGTCCAATTTTAGGTTTTTTCCTCTCTCAATTGATCTTTTTTTTTTTTTTTTTTGGAGACAGGGTCTCGCTTTTGTAGTTCAGGCTGGCCCTGAGCTCACTATGTAGTCCAGGTAAGCCTCGAACTCAGCAATCCTCCTGTCTCTGCCTCCCGAGTGCTGGGATTACAGGTGTGAGCCACCACGCCCGGCATCAGTTGATCTTATTTTTATAGGACAGTGAAAATTGTCTGCTTATCACTGCTGGGTGCCCCTATTCTTGCTTTCTTCTTTCAGCCTCTCCTATCCTTTAGTTACTACCAGTTCCCTGAAGATTGTATATATCAATCCTCCTGATTCCATCTTCCTTCTATATTATAGGAAGATAAGTTCAGTTTCTACTGCTACTGCTACTGTCTGTTCTGTTTTGTATTTGTACCTTCTGTCTCTTTTGTACTGTAGCCTCTATCATTTTCCTGAGGTTTGTGTGATCTTTATATGTCTTCTAACCCTATTTCTAATCCTTCCTTTTCCCTTCTATCTTTTTCCCTTCTACTTTATTTCCAAAGGGGTACACTGCTATATTGAAGGGCTGTGTTATAAATGTAAATGTAAATGTAAATGTAAGTGTTGTAAAAGTATTTCTGGTTAGTTCTAAATTTCAGCATGTAGTCCCAGATCTAATTGAAGTGAAAGATATCAGAATAGTTATTGACACAGCATGTCATTTTCTTAGCTATGTGTGATACTATTGATGATACTGATTGTATTATTTTGATCATGGTGTTGTCACTGTTCATTTAAGTACCTATCATGATGTGCCAGAATTAAGATTGCTTAAGGGCTATTATGGATCCAAGAAGTAACATCTACTAAGAGTTCTAAATATTAGGAAGAAAGAGACTTGTAATAACCATTGTCCAGACAGCAACCCTGAAGTTAAACCAAAAACATCAGCACCAACAAACAAATGAAAATGAGAAAAAATTTAAAAACCCAGATATGCATATCATCAGCACAGAGGAATCTAGAGAAAAGTGCAATGGAGGAAACTAAAACTCAATAATCAGGACTCTATGAGCTGGCAACACAAAAAGGATCTAGTAAAAAATGAAATCATAAATAATTTCTCAGATAAGAACAGAGATAGTGTTCATAGTGAAAGATATGATTATTAACACCAAAGAAGAGATCAGGAGCATGATGGAATCTCAGTTTATGAAACAAATGGCATCTGTTAAACAGCTTCAGACAGATTTCTAGAAGATTAAATCCTTCAAAGATTTCTGAAATGGATGGACAAACGTGTAGACCAAGTATTAGACACAGAAGATACAGAACAGGAAAGGAATAATTTATGGAAAATAGTAAGGGATCATGAGAAGTCAGTCCACTACTGCTAGGTGATGCAAAGAAGAATAATGTAACATTTGTTAGAATCAGTGAAAACACAGGAAATAGTGCAAAACACATAAAAATATTTCACAAAAGTAATGGAAAAACACTTCAGAGGAAAAGAATTTGACATGCAGATAAATGAGGCATAAAGGCCATGATTGAAAAAATTTATACCTAGGCATTTAGTAAACAAGATTCCATAATCTCAACAGAAGAATGAAATATTGAAACCACTTAGAGAAAACAAAATCATACACAAAGGAAAGCCCATCAGAATCAAGGATACTCTCAAAACGAACACTCAAGTCATGGAGAGCTTACAGTGAAGTGTTTCAAGTCCTAAAAGAAGACAGGCACCATCCTACATTGCTATATCCTCCAAAACTATCTTTAAAAACTGGTAGGGAGATAAGGTACTTCCACAAAAAAGAAAAGCTGAGAAACTTCACAAACACCAAACATGCACTCCAAAAAATTCTAACCAATATCCTAGAAAAAGACAATGAGTGTCACAATCTTATGAAACCCAGCAGAGTGAACTCACTGGACAAAGCAGGAAACTGAGTGGAAAGGGGGAAAAACAAAGAATAAAAGAATCAATAGCAGGAAAATATCATGACAGGGATAAATTAATACATACCAGGTATAACCATTAATGTTAATGTTAATGGCTTCAATGTGCCAATTAAAAGTCAGAAATTGGCAGAATGGATTAAGCAGCAAGATCCAATGATATCCTGTATACAAGAAAGAAAACTAATTCAGAAATTATTCATAGTCTGAAAGTCAAAGGTTGAAAAACAATTTTCCATGTTGTAGGAAAATGGAAAATAGCAGGAATGGCTATCTTATGGCAAACCAAAACTAATTAGGAGGGACAAGGGGAATCCAAAGATCAATTTTATGGGAACCAATTAGAGAGGAAGAAATGACATGCATAAATATTTATGAACCAAATTTAGTACACCCAATTATATGACACAGACATTCACTGGACATGAAAAACCAAGTAAGCACTGACAGAAAAATAGTGGAAGACCTCAACACCTGGGTCATAGATCAACTAGACAAAAACAACAATGAAATACTAGAACTGAGTCAATATTTGAACAAATAGACTTAATAGATATCTATAGACTATTCCACTCCACAAAATCAGAATACACATTCTTTTCAGCTGCACATGGGTCATTCTGCAAAACATGTATGTTAACTCACAGAACATGTTTAAGTAAATGGAAAGGAATTGAAGTTATCTCTTGTACAATATCAAACCATAGTGCCTTGGAATTGGAGATCAATTCCAAAAGAAATTCCAAAAATTCATAAATACATGGAAACTGAACAACACTCACCCAAACAACCAATGTGTCCATAGTAGACATTAAAGACAAATTAGAGTGTTTCTACAATTAAATGATAATGCCACTGCTACATACAGGAATCTATGAGACACAGTGAAAGGAGTGCTATGAGAGAAATTCATAGCAGTGACTGTCCAGACTAGGAAAATAGAACAAACTCAAACAACCTAATGCTGAACCTCAGTCTACTAGAAAAAGAGGAACAAGGCAAGCACAAAGCTCACACAAGGGAGGAAATTATAAGAATGAGAGCAGCTGGGCGTGGTGGCTCATGCCTGTAATCCCAGCACTCAGGAGGCAGAGACAGGAGGATTGCTGAGTTCAAAACTTGCCTGGGCTACATAGTGAGCTCAGAGCCAGCCCAAACTACAAAGCAAGACCCTGTCTCAAAAAAAAAAAAAAAAAAATGAAAGCAGAAATTAAAGCAATGGAGACTAAGAGAATGGTTAAAAAAAAAAATTGAATAGTTGGCTGTCTGAAAGAATAACCAAAATTGACAAACTCTCAGTCAATCTAATCAAAAAAAGGAGGAAAACTCTTGAATCCATACATTCAGGAATGAAAAGGGGGAAACCACCACAGATCCAGCAGAAATTCAGAGGATAATAAATACCTACTCGGAGAACCTGTACTACAATAAGATGGAAACACAGAAGAAATGAATTGATTCCTAGACATATATAAACTTCCAAAGTTGAACAAAGAAGACAGAAAAATGCTAAACACCCCAGTATCAATGTGTGAAACTGAAAATGTAATTGAAAGCTACTGACAAAGAAAAGTCCTGGACCTGATGGCTTTACTGCTGAATTCTAGAAGACATTTGGGGAAGAACCATTGCTAATACTAAATTTCAAGGTAGAGAAGAGCTAATGCCAGTATTTCTCAAACTTGAATAAAACTGCCGGGCAAGCAATACTCCTAAATTTATTCCTCAAAGTAGCTATTACCTTGATTTCAAAAGCGGAGAAAAACCAAACCAAAAATGAGAACTATAGCCCAATCTCAGTTATGAACAGAGGTGCAAAAATCCTCAAAAAGATGAAGAAGATCATACACCTTGACCAAGCTGGATTCATCGCATGGATACAAGGAATGGATCAATGTATGTATATCAATAACTATACTATTAACAGGGTCAAGTCCAAAAAACATACCATCATTTCAATAGGTGCAGAAAAATTATTCAACTATATACAATACCAATTTATGATTAAAACCTTCCAGAAAATTGGGATCGATGGTCTTTATCTCAACCTGATGAAGTTGTTTATGAAAATCCAACAGCCAGAATCATAGTAAATGATCAAAAACTGAAATTTTTCACACTAAGATCATGAACAAAGCAAAGATGTCCACTATCAGTACTGCTCTTCAATACAGTTCTGGAAACATTACCCACATCAATTAGACAAAAAAATACCCCAAAACAAACAAAAAAACAACAAGAGGAATAAAGATAGGAAAGGAAAAAGTTAAGCTGTTACTATTTGCTGTTGGCATGATACTATATGTGGAAGATCCCAAAAACTCAGCCAAAAGACTAATAGACTTATTTTCCAGACTTAGTAGCAAAGTTGGATACAAGGACACCACTAAAAACCAGTAGCCTTTGTGTATATGAATAACAGATCCACTGAGAGAGCAGTTGCAGAAGAAATTCCTTTTAAAATAGCATCCAAAAAATGAACTATTTAGTTATCAATCTAATAAAGGAGGTGAAAGACCTCTACTCTGAAAAGGACAGCACTCTGAAAAGTGAGACTGAAGAGGATATCATAAAATGAATAGCATTTTTTGTTCCTTGGTAGAAAGAACCAATATCATCAAAATGGCTATACTTCCATCACTACTGTATAGATGCAATGCAACTCAACTGAAACCCCAGCAGGACATTTCACAGATCTAGAGAAAATCCAAAAATCCTTCTGGAATGAGAAGAGACCTAGAATAGCGAAAGCAATTCCAGGAAACAAGGACATGGCTTGGGGAATCACAATCCCCAACTTGAAACTGTACTACAAAGCCACTGGGATAAAATAAAATGGTATTGGCAAAGAAACAGTCCCGGTGATCAGATGAACAGAATAGAAGACCCAGAAACAACTCCCAATATACTAAGCCATCTCATCTTTGACAGAGGATACAAGCATTCTCAATGGAGGAAAGATAGCCTCTTTAACAAATAGTGCTGGAAAAACTGGGTTTCAACCTGCCAGAGACTAAAGCTACATCTATGTCTTTCGCTAAACTAAAATCAAAGCAAATTAGAGACCTAAATATTAAAACAAACACTCAACTTGCTGCAAAACAAGTAGAACTCTTGAAGACATTACCATAGGGAAAGACCTTATGAATGGAACCTCAGCTTCACAGGACATAGCAGAAAGAATCAGAAACCTGGATCTCAATCTTATTAAGAAGCTTCTGCACAAGAAGAGGAAATGACAGCAAAGTGAAAAGACAACCTACAACATAGGAAAAAATTAGTAATGACCCTTTCTTAGACAACGGACTCCTATCTAGAGTTTATAAAGATCAGCATCCCAAATTTAAATATGCAATTCAGAAATGGGAATGAGATTGACAATTCAGATGAAGTAATAAAGGCAGTGAAGAAACATATAAAGAAATGTTCAACAACATTTGCTATTTGAGAAATGCAGATGAAAACAACACTTCAATTCTATCCCACTTCAGAAAGAATGGCTACTATCAAAAAATCAATCAACAACAGATGCTGGCAGGGCATAGGAGAGAAAGGAACCCTTTTCCACTGTTGGTGGGAAAGTAGACTGGGGCAACCACTGTAGAGATCAATGTGGAGATTTCTCAAAAAACTAGCATTAGAGGTCCCATTTGATCCTACTATTTTTCCTGCTAGGTATATACACAAAGGAATTAAAAGCACCATACCACAGTAACATGTGCACTCATGTTTATAGCATCTCAATTTCCAATAGCTAAATCTTGGAAATAACCCAAATGCTTGTCAAAAGGAGACTGAATACAGAAGACAAGGTTTTTAAAAAATAAAATGGAGTATTACTCAGCCATAAAGCATGATAAATTTGAGTCATTTACATTCAAATGGATGTACCTTGATCATATACTCATAAGTGAAGTAAATAGGACATACATGTATAAATACCATATCATTTCTCTGGCATGATAAACTGAAAGTGTAAATTAATTCCAAAATGTATTATAGGTATTTTGAAATAGGAAATATTTAAAAAAAGGAAAATGGGGGTAGGAATAAATTAAGAAGGAAAGAAGAAATTTAATGTTTAAAAAAGGAAACAAAAGTTATAGAGAGGGTAGGAGAATAGGAAAAATAGGAATCAAGATATGTAATGTATTGTTATACATTTTTGACTGTGATCATAATGTATAGATAAAATGTACCAATAAAATCAATTTAAAGAAATCGAGGCCCCCCTCAATTTAAAGACCAAATTTAAAAATGGGCATCTGAAATGAATAGACATTTTTCAGATGAAGGTGTAAAGGCAGTGGAGAAACACGAAAAATGCTAAACATCAGCGGTCATTCGAGAGATGCAGATAAAAACACAGAGCCAGGCATGGTGGCTCATGCCTGTCAACCCAGCACTTGGGAAACAGAGGCAGGTGGATTGCTGAGTTCAAGGCTCACCTGGTGAGCTACATAGTGAGCTCAAGGCCAGCCTGAACTACAAAGTGAGACCCTGTCTCAAAACACACACACACACACACACACACACACACACACACACCTGTAGATGCAAATGAGGTCTAGAAAGTACGGCAGTTTTTGTAGAATGGGAAATCTCCAAAGGAAATTTGGTGTAGGAATGTATTAAGGGGAAGGAATAAATATGATTCTGAAAGAAAATAAAAGAGCATGTATATAGGGGGTGGGGAGGTGTGGGGAGGTAGGGATATTGGTAAAAATGAGAATTAACTTGTGTCATATATTGGTACAAATTCCCCAATGTTATGTGTGAATGTGAGATGTATATACATTGTACCAATAAAGAATTCAATTAAACACACACACACACACACACATTTCCTCTCACTCCACAAAGAATGGCTGGTATCATGAAAACAACCAACAGCAAACACTGGCAGAGTGTGGGGATAAGGGAGTCTTTCTCTACTGCTTTTGGGAATGTAGACTGGTGCAACCACTGTGGAGATCAGTGTGGAGATTCCTCAGAAAGCTAGGATTAGAGGTCCCATTTGATTCTTACATACCTAGGTGAATTAAAAAGTTTGTACCACAGCAACATATGTGCATCCATGTTTATAACAGCTCATTTTGCAATAGCCAAATCTTGGAAATGCCCAAATACCTATCAACAGGAGACTGATAAAGATGTGTTTTTTAAAAAGTAAAATGGATTATTCAGCCATAAGTTATGCTAAATTAGAAACCTTTATACTTTAATGGGTGTACCTTGAGACCACACTCATAAGTGAAACAAATAGGACACAAACCTGTAAATACCACGTCATTTCTCTAGTATGAAAAACTGAAGGTGAAAATGAGGATCAGAATGTACTACAGGTATTGTGAGCTAGGAAAAAATACACTAAGGGAAAATAGAAAGAGGGTTAGGGAAAAATAAAGAGAAAGAAAAATTTGATTGTAGAAAGGTAAAACAAAGTAAAACAAAAAACCAGAAACAAATCTTATGTGTATGGTAGGATGAGGGCTGTGAGGGCAGAAGAATGGAAAAAAAGAATGAGAATGATGATGTGTCATGTAAAGATATGATTTCTCAAAGCTGAATGTGATCATTATGTGTGTGTAATGTGTGTGTGTGTGTATAAAATGTACCAATAAACTCAATAAAAAGAATTAGTGTTCATTAGCATTAATCAATCATGAGACTCTCTCCCTTAACAGGGACAAATGAGGCACAGGTCTGGTGGGAGTGAGATGGGATTTCTAGTGAAAATGTCAAAAAGTGCAATCTGCAACAATACTTTAGGAAGTGAAGCCTCGAAAGTCCTGACTCACTTTTTCTTTTTGGAACTGTGATAGTTCATCCTGACTTTCAATTTGATCATATTGAGAAATGCCTGTGAAATTAGTAAAGCACACTTGTGAGTATATCTGGGGAGTTCTCGACAGAAACGGACTGTGTGTGACAGCAGACTGAGAGGGGAAACACCTCGAATACGAATGGTACAAACTAGGCGAATGAGAGCCGGGCTGAACAAAAACAGCAGGAAGCAACTGGCTAATATAGGCAGTCTCTGGGTTCTTCCATATGTCCCTGCTGCCTGCCTGCTATTATTAAAGAAAGATGAGTTAGGTAGGAACATTGTAGGCAGTCATATTGAGCTAGGTTTTCATGAGAGTCAGGTCAAAGGTGAAACACACAACTGTGGCCAGAGACATATACTGAGCCTCAAAACAAAGACAGGATAACTAGACCTGTAAACCTCCTCAAATGACAAACGCTGGAAGTAATGAAGTCTAAATAGACATCAACCACCCTGGTTGGTGACCACAGACCTCAGGACTCACCATTTTCTAGGGGAAGTCTATGTTCTTTCTCTCCATGCGGTTACATGACTTGTTTCCCAATTAGACCACTATTACCTAAGTGACTGTATTTGTAAACTTCATGGTTGATTATGGCTGTAGCCCACACTGTACTCATGTGGGTTTTGCTCTATAAAGGTGTAAAGGGTCTGTGAATCAGGTTCACTCGTCTGCCCACTCAAGTCCCCTCCACTTCTCAGGAGTTATTCTGTCCATAAATGTATTCCCACTGTTAACCTCTGTTGCTCCCAGAATTCATTCTTGAATTTTAGAGAACAAGAGCGTATCAGGCAGGTAACAGGTTAGGAGATATAATATCTCATCTCTGGTATTATTTCCTGTATCATCACGAGGTAAACATTTTTCTTCTGCCATTCCTTTCTGCCATGATGTTTCTGACTCACCATAGGCCTAAAACAAAGGAGTAGGCCAGTCATGAAACCTCAGATTCTGAGTTGCTCAAGTCATTGGTGAAAAGTTAACACACGACATCCATTATGTTTTCGTTTGGCAGCACAGATTTTTAACCTTCACCCAACTTTTTAAAAATACATTATTTTTTTGAGAAATGAGGCACTAAATGTCCTTTGACTATAAATTCAGTTTGAAGACATTTGTCTCAAGAAAGAATCAGAAAAGGATAAGTGCCTTTTTAAGGGTGTCTTTCCTAGTTAATAAAATTGTGAAATGTTGCCATGGCATTAATATTAACTAAAGATGACAATAAAATCTGGTAAGGTTGTATCATGGAATATCATATAGTTGTTTGAAAGGATGCCTAAGAAAAAATACAAAATGATATTTGGGGTCAGTAATGGGATCAGCAATGTTCCAGATAATGCAATTTAAGTTGTCTTTTAATTCTGAGAATTTTGGAACTGAAAGTATTACCAAGGTTATCTTACCCACTATTGTGGGATAGGCCATTGACAGCATGTATTTATTCATGAAGTATGTATTGGATCTATAGATAGGACAAAATTATAAAAACTTAAGGGTCGGGCTGGAGATTTAGCTCAGTGGTTCTGGCACCTGCCTCACAAACCAGGATCCTGAGTTTGATCCCAGCAACCACATATAATGTTGGGCATGGTGACTCAGGCCCACCAGCAATCAACACCACATACCACAGTGCGGGGCATGGTGGCTCATGCCTGTAATCCCAGCACTTGGGAGGTAGAGGTAGGAGGATTGCTGAGTTCCAGGCTTGCCTGGGCTACATAGTGAGTTGAGATCCAGCCTGAACTACAAAGTGAGACCCTGTCTCAAAAAAAAAAAACCAAACAAACAAAAAAAAACCTTAAGGATCTTAGCTTTTGATGTTGATTATAGAATAACCAAGCAATATTTCATTTCCTAAGGTAGAATAAATGTTTCAGTGGGCTGTGTGGAATAAGTCATTTTTGTTTTAGCAATATTTCTAGTCACAGGATTGGGGATTAAATCTAGGGCATTTATACTGTGCTATATGCCTAGGCCCTGACTCCCATCCCTTACTTTAAAAGTCTTTTGGCATTTAGGACTGGAGATTTAGCTCAATGGTTCCAGCACCTGCCTACCAAGCACAAGGTCCTGAGTTTGATCCCCTGTAACTACATATAATGCTGGACGTGGTGGCTCACGCCCACCAGCCATCAATACCACATACCACAGTGCCTAGCGGGCCAGGGTGGGTGGCTCATGCCTGTAATCCCAGCACTCAGGAGGCAGAGACAGGAGGATTGCTGAATTCGAGGCTTGCCTGGGCTACATAGTGAGCTCAGGGCCAGCCTGAACTACAAAGTGAGATGCTGTCTCAAAAAAAAAAAGTCTTTTGGCATTTGAGCCAGGATCTTGCCAAGTCATTCTATTGCCAGGGTTGGGCTTAAACTTGAGATCTTCCTCAGCCCCCCCAAACAGCTGGGGTTTCAGCCATGTATTACACATCATTTTATACACAGAGAAGGGCTGGGAGAGGCAGAGACAAAGAGTAAGAGGTTCAAGTAACAACTTAATTTTTGCCTAGTGACCCAGTACCTGTGCAGCTGCAATTTGACTTTAGTCTGGGGCCCAGGGCCCAGAGCCTACTCCCCAAAAGTGGCTTTCACTAAAAATTTAACAGATGTCTTGTATTTTTGTCTGTGTAACATCATCATTAAACTCAGAAATGTTCCATTTTTTTTAAAGGTGAGAATAACAGTAATAGCCACTATGAACATTAAATAATTCCTGGAAGCTACTTGCCAGAGTGTCTGGCAGGCTGCAGATAGTAAAAAGGTAATTATTATTTATAGTTTTTCAACATTTATTTCAAGGGTTAAAATGGAAAGATTGATCTTTTCCTTTCAATACCATCTGTTTCAGGGAATAAACTTTTATTTAGTAAAGTTCACTAAGTTAGACTCATGATTAATTCTGTGCCTCATTTTGTTTTTAATCTTACCCAGTACATTGTTAACATGAAATATTGATCACAATGCTACAAAATATTGCTTTTGTGCTCTGTTCATTTTTCCATTAATATATTCTAGTCCACAATTTCATCAGCCCTCAGCTTGGGAAGTACTTTTATTCTGCTACCATATTTTAAGTATTAAAGTTTTAACATTTAATTAATATTTTGTAGCCTGAGATTACTCTAGAGCTACCAAAGAGTGGAGGAAAAAAGAGGCTAGAATGTCAATTGAGGGAACTTTATAAAGGTGATCATGTGAAATAATGGAAGGGATTATTCACAAGAAACAGAACATCAAGTTGATTGGCTCTAAACCAAGGGCACTGAGTCATTTCAAAGGTGTCTCCAGGCTTCGATGTCATCTCATGGAAGTCACTCCAATAGATTGTGTTAAGATTGTCTGCATGGTAATTGCAAAAAAGGTTGACTCATGAAATTTAAATGTGACTTTGAGAGAGAACTGCTTTGTTGGCCCTCATTGTGAGTGGATTTATTTATGAGTGCCTTCTGATCACCTCTGTGTACCCTGTTGGGTACAGACAATGCCAGGAACAGCGATGCTGCAGGTATTTACTGTCTGAAGGAGCTAAGAAATAGAGCATGCACAATGTTACAAAGAGCCCTGAGCTAAATGCAGAACATGACACAGGTACATAAAAACACCTTGGCATTGGGATTCCTCAATCTCTGTGTTTACTTTAGGGGGCTCAGGAAAAAAAAAAAGTGAACACACATCTTACTCCTCATTACCTGATTACCAAATCAAAGTAATCTTGTAAAAATAGTTTTTCCTGTGCCCAGAATACATTATGAGGCCATATGAGAGATACCAATGGAAAGATACTGCTCAGGTCTCTGGAAGGACGTACTCATTGTCTTCATCCACTGTGTTATTACTGCTGGACTGCCAATGTTCCCAGAAGGTTCACACTGGGATGTGACTAGGTCATGAGGTCTAACTTCATCAAGTGGGTCAATGAGTTGGTGAGTTCAGAGCTCAGTGGGCTTACTGGGAGGCAGGGGCTCTTCCTCTAATGAGGCCACTAGGGCAGGGGGTTTATTCCCAGTCCTCTCCTTGTCTTGCTGTTTCCTAGCTGCCATGAGCTGAGCTTATTTTTTCCCACATGCCCTTCCACCATATTTGTTTCACCACAGGCCCAAAGACATGGACCAAGTTGATCAGAGACTCAAATTCTGAAACCTGAGACAAAATAAGTCTTTCCTCCTTTAAGATGACTTTCTCAGAAGCTGCCTAATTAAGATACTTATTTTGTGAGGGCCACAGGATTTCTGGAAAAGAGATACCATAGGCACATGGGGGGAAACAACAATGAAAACTATGTCTGGAGAGTGGGGTAGTGAATAGTCATCACTGTTGTATAAATTAAAGACATTCACAGGAGGCTTGTTTCTAGATAGATGTCTAAGAACCTGTGATTTACAGTTCATCTGAAGGCAGAGGATTGAGACTATGGAAAGTTCTATTTGTGCTTTTCTATAGAAATTGTCCATGCCAATTTGAATTTTTTTTTTTTTTTTTTGCTTTTTTTGAAACAGGGTCTCAGTTTGTAGTTCAGGCTGGCCCTGAGCTCACTATGGTGCCCAGGCAAGCCACCGTGAACTCAGCAATCCTGTCTCTGCCTCCCGAGTGCTGGGATTACAGGCGTGAGCCACCACGTCTGGCATTGTGGTATGCGGTGTTGATTGCTGGTGGGCGTGTCTCCATGCCCAGAATTATATGTGGTTACCGGGGATCGAACTCAGGACCTTGCGCTTGCGAAGCAGGCGCTGGAACCACTGAGTTAACCCTCCAGCCCGCCAATTTGAATTTTTATGAGGATTATGCGCCCTTTTTATTGTATTTATATCTTGTTTGCATTTTCAAGTAGCTTATGAGTATTAATGTAAGACAAAAGGGCAAATAATATGATGGTAAGATTGTGGGAAAATTTGTATAAATTGTACTTTTCTGGTGGACATGTAAAATGTTAGACACTTTGGAAAACAATTAGGAAATGCTTCAAAATGTTAAATGTAAAATTATCATCTTACCCAGCAATTTTTTTCCTAGCATATACTTAAGATAAAGCTATATGTCTGCACAAAAACTTGCAAATAAATGTTCTTATCCAATTTTCAGTACCCTACAGGTGGAAACTCAATCAACTGATAAGTGAACAAGCAAAATGAGACAATGGAGTATTTTTCAGCCATAAGGAGAGTGAATTATGAAGTCTGCTACAATATAGGTGAAGCCTCAAAACAGTATAGCATATGAAGATGTAAGTCATGTGAGGACATATGTAGTTGAATTTCATTTCTAAGAAATTCCTACAATATACCAAATCTATAGAGATGGAGTAGTGCTTTCCAGAGAGCCAGGAAGAAGAAATGATCAGTGACTGCTTCTATCTTTCCTCTGCTACTGGTTATTAAATCCAGGGCTTTCATATTGACCTAATCCATTTTTTTTT